>VMDO01009616.1:0-76278 GCA_007922755.1 Pedetes capensis | reverse complement strand
GCCCCAGCGCCAGGCAGCTCCTGGCGCGGCTGGACGCGCGCCCCCTGGCGGCCCGAGCTGCGGCCGACGTGTCAGCGCTGGTACGGAGGGCGGGAGCCACGTTGCGCCTGCGCCCCAAGGAGGGTGCGTGTGGGGGCGGGAAGGAGCTGGGTTGAGAGGCAGCGGGCCGGGATTTGTTAGTTCCGCCCCTGGGTGGGGATAAGGGGGTGTGATTTTGGAGGGCGGGGCTCCGAGGGTGCTTTGAGTGGACAGGGCCCTGGGGTTATCTCTGTTTATTCCTTTACGGTTATTGCGAAAGGCCAGCGCCGGAAGATTGTTGAGGGTGCTGGGCTGGATGGTTATCTGGGCCTGCGGGGCTTCCGATGTCATTGCTGTGGAGGCGCATCCTGGAGAGTGGTGGGGCGGGTACTCACCAGGCAAGGGGGCGGGCGTGGAGTGCCAGGGTGGGGTGGAAGCGCTGAGTGCATGGGGCCAGAGCTTGAAATGGGAGGAATGGGATGAGTTTTAGAGGGTAATTGAAAGGCGGGGCCTGTGTATTCAGGAGCCAAATCCTGGGATAGCAACCTCCAGGGTGGGCCTCAGGGTGTCATTTAATGCTTGGGATCTAGGTGTTATTAGTGGGTGGTGGTAAGTTCCGGGTGATTATTCAAATAGATGGCTCAGGATTATTTTTCAGAAGACAGAGTCAGGACCGTTATTCTTCTAGAGACAGCCTTTAAGATTCCTGGGTGGAGGGGCAGTTGGTGGTCCCTATATAGTAAGTGGCGGGCGAGTCTGTGTGTGTGTGTTGTGGAGACCAGGGAAATAGGTGAGGGCAGAATGTTAACTCAGGGGACGGTCCTAGGGTGTTTACACGGTGTGTTCCCTGATGGCCTTCTCCGCCTCTTTCGTCCCCTAGCCGTTAGTGTTCTCGACTCTGCGGATATAGAAGTCACAGACAGTCGCCTGCCTCATACCACTCTTGTGCAACATCAGCCCCAGGTACCACCTCATCCATCTACTTATTGGCACCTGCCCTGGAGCTGACAATCTATGTACACTCGTGTCCTTCCTGCAGCATCGTCGGTCAGAGACCCTGGGTGCACGTACCGCGCCACCTCTAGTTACCCAGCTTAAGTCAAGTTGTTCTTTGAAGCCACCCCAAGCCTCTGGACGATATTCTGTGGAGCTAGTCCGAGGTCCCTCAGGCTTTGGCCTCACCTTAAGTGGGGGCCGAGGTGTATCAGGGGATGCGCCACTGGCTGTGCGCGGGCTACTGAAGGATGGGCCGGCACAGCGCTGTGGTCATTTGCAGGTTAGTCTTAGGGCACCCTCTGTTCATAGATGTGATCCCTGCCTTTATTAGATGCTCTCCATCTGCCCTTTCTATGCCACCACTGCTTTGTGTTCTTGTAGGCTGGCGACTTCGTGCTCAGTATCAATGGAGAGTCAACACAGGGCCTCACGCATGCCCAGGTGGTGGAACGGATTCGCACTGGAGGCCGCCGGCTCCACCTCGTGCTGTGTCGCCCTGAAGAAATCTATTCTCACAAACTTGAAGGAGTGGGAGGGCCCCAGGATGGAGGTGAGGTGATGGGTTTCCCAGGGGAAAGAGACAGGGATCTGAGAGATGAAGGAGAGGCTCATAGAGCAGAGTGTCCGGGATCCTGGGTGGGAAGGGTTTGGAGGTTTCAGTGGTGAGAGTCTGGGTTCCTTATTTGAGTGGGGTTATGGTATTCTGAAAAGCTGGGGCAGGGAGGGGAGCTCATCCCAGTATATGAATTTCAGAGGTGAGGTTTTTGATGTATAGGGTTAGGGGAGAAAAGGGATCTGGAATAAAAGTAGGCCTTCAGAAAGAAGGGGTGGGGCTAGGGATATAGCTCAAAGGTAGAGCAAACTTGCCTTTCATGCACAAGATCTGGGTTCAACTCCTGGTACCACCAACAGGCAACAACAAAAAAACCAGGAGGAGCTGGGCACGGTGGCACAAGCCTGTAATTCTAGCGACTCGGGAGGCAGAGGGAGGAGGATCCCAAGTTTGAGACCAGAGGCAGTCTGCGTAATTTAGCAAGACCCTGCCTCAAAAAGTAAAAAAAAAAAAAAAAAAAAAAAAAAAAAAAAAAAAAAAAAAAAAAAAAAAAAAAAAAAAAAAAAAAAAAAAAAAAAAGAAAGAAAAGGGCCAGGAATGCAGCTTGGTGGTACAGCATTTGGAAAGCATGGAAGCGCGAGATATCCTGGGTTCAACCTTCAGTACCACAAAAAACAAACAAACAAACAAACAAAAAATACCCAGAAGGGTCTTAGTCCTTGGTGGGGTGGTAGGGTATGGAAGAATGGGTCTTAGCAGGGAGGAGATGAGATGGAGATCCAGAGAGCGGAGGGTCAATAATGGAAAAGTTTGGGAGCCAAGGGAGTGGGATAAGAGAGGAGAGAGTCAGAGGTCCCATAGGAGAAGTTCATGGTCCTAGGACAGGGTTTGGGCTTTCCCTGTCCATTCTCAGTCAAGGGCCCTGATTTGCATCTCTCCAATCTAACCTATCCCTCAGTCTCATCATCCCCAGATTGCAGCCCAGATCCTAGGAGTCCAGAGATGACGTCTAGCAGTGCCAGCATTTCCCCAGTTCACCACCCTCGATCTGCTAGGACGCACAAGACCCGGGGCAGTCCAGGGCTTAGCCCAGAGGCAGGGGCTGGTGGCTCCACAGTTCCTGCCCCAGAGGTCTGCACAGAAGTCCTGGGTGACTGTATTCCTGGTTCCCCGGGGCCCTGGCTGGTGCCGAGCGAGGAGCGGCTCTCCAGGGCCCTAGGAGTCCCCCAGGGCACAAAGATCGCTCAGGAGATGGCAGCTGGAAGGCGAAGGCACTGAGCATACATCAGACAGTTCTGCGGTGTTGGTAGGGTCCAACCGGGATCTGGTGTGCCTGGACAGCCACACACTAGCATGAGAGTTTCCACTTGCTCTGCCCGCCCCTCCTCGCTGCTCAGAAGACTGGCCCCTACTGCCCTCCCAACGACCCTCTCCCAGGCCGGCATTTCTCGTTCTGGGCAGGGGAGGTAATAAAGTGGTTGGATCCAGTCGTGACTTGCCAGGTGCTTCAGGAGGGGTGAGGCTTCTCAGTCCACCCCCAGATCGGAGGGGGTGGGTCCATCTGGTTTCGAGGAGGGCCTCTTGAAACCGTCGCAATGCGTGCTGTTTCTTTCTTGCTTCCAGATGGGTCCTCACTTCTACCCTCTTTTTCTCCTCCCTCACTCCTGCTCCTCTCTCCCTTCATTCATTTCATTCTTGCAAAATGTTCCGGGGCTTGCACGGGGGTTTGCAGAGGCAGGCCTGTTGTCGTCCAGACCCTTAGCTGACTTCTGGATAGCAAATCTAGAAGCAGCGAGGCTTCCTTCGCCAGGAATCTGTGGTCTCCAGATTCCGGCCTAAAAGGCCAGCTTTTGCTGGCACGTAGATTGTCACTGTGGGGGCCCAGCCTGGGGCCCTGGAGTCCCCTTTGGGACAGAGCCGAGAAGGTGTGAGTCAGCGTCCTGGGCGGGCCAGGCTAAAAAAGGCTGCTAGAACCTTTGGGCCGTGCCCCTCTTTTTCCATAGATGGTGACGAACTGCAGCTGGGCTTGTATGCACACGCCATGCGCTGGGTGTTCCCGTCCCAGAGAGACCTAGAGCTTCCTCCACCCTGGGAACTGAGCCCCACAGATGGGGGTTATATGGACAGCAGGTCTCCAACTGGGGTAGCACTGAGACAGACGCTAGCTGTGGCGAGAAATGTCGGGTCACCTCTGCTGTCACCACATCTTGAACACTTAACCCCATCCCCCAAGGAGGGGAGCTGTGGTCTGACTGGAACAGGCAACTTTGGTCCCTATGGGGAGATGGCCCTGAGGGTAGAGAGAAATTCCTGGACCGGAGTGTGAGAGTTGGGGTGGGGCTGGAGTGGAGACAGGGACAGCTGGGAGCTGGGGTATGAAGGGGTGAAGAGGCCAACATTTGAATGGCTAGCTTTGTAGACATTGTGGGGGAGTGTGTGGGCAGCTTCCAGCTACCTCTGACTCAGAGCCTGGTGGAGGTGTGGCTCTGCAGAAGTCAGGAAAGGGCTCTAGTGATCCATTTGCCCCATTCCTATAAACACAGTCACACCCAAGGGACTAATAATAGTAACCCCAGCCACCATTTACTTAGCCTCATCCTGCTACTGGCTTTATTATGATATTTCTTTTCATCTAGTTACACACCTATGCAACAATCCTGATAGGCCCATTTCACAGAGGAGGAAGGTGAGACGCAGAGAGTACAAATGGCTTGAGAGTGGGGGGAGGTGGAAGTAAGATTAACCAAAGTTTGTTCTCTTACTTTCACCTGTATTTGACAAGTATAATTGAACCTCAGTGGTATTCCTTGCACTGGAGTAGATATTAGGGAGATGCTGGGGAAAGAAGACATAAAGATTTCTATTTTTGTGTAGTAAGGGTAGACAGATGTTAGACAAGAAAGACAAGAAAATGAATAAATAAAAGGTGATTTCACAGGGAAGTGAGAGTTACAAAAATAGCAAAAGGAGGTTATAGCTGGGCATGCTGGTGGACACCTGTAATTCTAGTGCTTGGGAGGCTGAGGCAGGAGGATAGGGATAGGGAGCAAAACCCTGTGTCAGAAAAAGTTATGTTCAGACAGATGATGGTGGGATGCTGGCATCTTTGAAGACATAACATTTGAGTTGGAACCTGAATAACCAGAAGCCAGAAGAATGAAGAGTTGGGAAGGGATATTGATAGCAGTGGTTACAGCAAGTGCAAAGGTCCTGAGGGAGCCAAGTTTGTCATGTTCCAGAAATTCAGGTATTCATCACAGGGAAACGCACACTCAGCATCGGGAAAAGTATGTTTCATCCCTTCCAACTGAATGGTGATTCAGTCACTCAGCAACCTGGGCTGAAAGAGGGGAGCCCCTTCCTTTGTTTTGAGGTGCCCTGTGTTTGCGAGGGGGAAAGCAAGTGGGACCTTGGGTTGAATTCTCTTGGCATTCAAGCTATTATGCTCCACCTCAAATAAGATAAATGAGAATAAATCGAACATCCAGTCTGGATTCCTTGGGATCTTGATTTCAGGCAACCAGGTGCATGCCTGAAACGGAGACACCAAGACTGAGCCAGGAAGAATTACTTCCTCAAGATAATGCTTATACTCTGCACATGTCAACAACTTTGTCACCCAGCATTGTACTCCAAGAGCCATCCCCTTAGTTTGCCAAACTGACAGCAATAAACTTGTGCTCCTTCCCCATTCCTCTTCTAGGGTTGGCCATCCTTCTTTTCAGAACCAGGAAACTGAGGCGCAGCACTTAGGCTCAGGACTTCCCTGGAATTGCAGAGCACACAGTCAGACCCTTGGCTGCCTAGGGTCAGCTCCTACTAACTATGCTCAATCCTAGCTGAGTGTGGTGGCACACATTTATAATCTCAGGTTCTTGGGAGGCTAAGGCTGGAGGATCACAAGGTCTAGGACTGCCTGGGCAACTTAGTTAGACCCTGTCTCGAAAAATAAATCAATAAAATAAAATAAAATAAAATAAATAAAATAAAAAAGGGGGAACAGGGCAGGGAATGTAGTTCAGTGGGAGAGCAATTGCATAGCATATGAAAGGCCCTGGACTTAATCCCCAGTGCTGCAAAACAAACAAACAAACAAACAAACAAACAAAACGAGTGCTTGTCTCTATTTACTGCTTGCTGCTTAATGTTCACCAGGCCCTGTTCTTGTTCAGCGTCTGCATCAGCATGGCCTGATTCTCATTACCACTAAGAGGTGTATTTCACACACCACTATGCTTTATCCATAATTCCAAGGTACAAAAAACTGGAAACTGATTGTCATCCCTCTCCTCACCAAAATTTGGTCCTGTTTAGCTACAGAACTTGCCTTGCCTTATAAGGAATAATTTTTCATCTTTATTTATCCCATTTATTGTGCACATTCATACTTTTCCTTGGGGAAATCATTAACTTTTAACACCTCAGACTCCACAGAAGAGTGTTAAGTAATATACCCAATATATGCACCGGGAAAACTTTCTAAAACTCAAAATATTCCGAATTCAGGAAACATACTTAGGCCCCATTTTTCAGGTAAAGAAACTGAGTCATTCCCTCCCAAAGCCAGATTCCCCCGGTTCTGAATGCAGGCAGCGCCTTCGCGTTTTAAAAAGGCGAAGGGTCTTGATATTCCTGCTTTTAGTACCCCGAGTTGCCAAGCACCTCGGAGATGGGACACCCCAGGGGCTTGCACCGGGCCGGGACTGTCCTTGGCGGGCGGGGCGAGGGGGCTTCCGGGGTGGCAGCCACCTGGCCCGGCCCCCTCCGGCCCCGCCCGCTTCTGCTCTGCGCGGTGATTCACTCCCTCCTTCGCCCCGGGGCCCCCTTCCCGGCCAGACGGCGGGCAAGACGGCAGGGTGTGCAGCGTCCTCGAACCTGCAAGCCAGCTAGCAGATCCTCTGTGCTCCCAGGGACTCCAGCCCACGCCATGGCGGATTCCGAGCGTCTCTCGGCCCCCGGCTGCTGGACAGCCTGCACAAACTTCTGGCGCACCCGAAAGGGACTTCTCCTGTTTGCTGAGATTGTAAGTGTTCCCGGGCTGGCGGGTGGGCAAAGACCCGGTGGGGTGGTTGGACCACGCGGCACTGGACATTCCCGGGTGAGGCAGGCACGTGGCTGGGGCGCTCCGCCGTGGAGCGCAGGTGGGTGGGTTCGTGGAGGAGGCTCAAAACCAGGGGCGCAGGAGGAATCAGTGGGGTTTGGAGAAAGTGGTCCAGAGCTGGTGGCGCACGTGAAGCGAAGAGCCTATAACCCTTGTGGGGAGCTTGGAGGAAGAACCCCACGTGGGTTCATTAGTAGACACAGCGACGGGATTCTGGGGGCTAGGAAGTGGGGGCCTCCTGTGGCAGGGTGTGGCGCGGCCTGGGCACTGGCGGGCGGGCTGGCAGCGCGCCCAGAGGCAGGGCTTGTTGGGGTGGGGCCCCGCGCGCTTGTCCCCCAGGGTAGGGCGCCACACCCTTCGACAGTTCTTCCTTGCTCTTTTGAGATGGGGTGGAAAGTCCTCAGCTCGTTAGTGTCTAGGGAGCCTCGGTTTCCTGTCCCCCTCAAAGTGGGTACTGCCTCTGAGTCATTTGTAAAAGGGGTGCTGCGCCTTTAACGGAGCCCTGCCCCTCCAGTGTCAGTCTCACCGCTTCCCAAAGGGGTTGCCTGGGGAACCGCACGTCCCGCCCCTTCAAGGCCTGGAAGCTGGCGCCAGCGGCGCTCACAAACCACCTGGCCGAGCCACACCCCTCAGGCTGCCCAAAGGGGAAGGGGAACTGAGGCACCCAGCTCTGCTCTGTACTTGCTGAGCGACCCTGGGAAAGCCACTTAACCTGTCTGTGACACACTTTTTTTCATCTGTAGTATAGAGATACTAATAATAGTACCTCCCGCATTAGGTTATTGTGATGACTAAGTGAATTAATACTTGTAAAGCTCTTAAAACAACACTGGGAGCACAGTAACACACATGTTGTTGTTGTTAGCTGCCGTCGAGTCCTGTCCGACTTATAGCGACCCTTTATAGGGTTTTCAATGGCTGATTGTTTGGAGATTGCCTCGGGAGTGGATTGCCAAGTCCTCCCATTTTTGGGGTGCTGGGAATCGAACTCAGGACCTCTGAGACTGCAGAGCTGCGCTCTACCTACTGAGCTAAATCTCAGCCACACACAAAGCGTGTTTAGCACTTAATGTGTGGCATTTCCCCAGTCTTGGTAGGCATTTGAGAAGTGGATTTTTTTGCTATGTGTGGTGCTGGGGATGGAACCCAGGGCCTTATGCATGCTAGACAGGAGCTCTACCAGTCAGCTAAATCCCCAGCACCCTGGGAGGTGGAGTTCTTTCTTTCTTTCTTTTTTTTCCTGGTAGGCATTTGAGTTTGAGAACCTCTTTCTCCAATTTAAACCAATTCCCTCAGCTCTGGGAGCTGACCAAGGCCCCCTTTCCCATGCCAACCTTCCAGATACTGTGCCTGGTGATTCTGATTTGCTTCAGTGCTTCCACCTCAGCATACTCCTCCCTGTCGGTGATTGAGATGATCATTGCTGCTGTCTTGTTTGTCATCTACATGTGTGACCTGCACACCAAGATACCATTCATCAACTGGCCCTGGACTGTGAGAAGGGGGCCAAGAATGGCCAGGCTGGGCTGGGGCCTGGGGAGTTGGGATTGTCTGGGGGACTCTGGATGCTGACTTCCCTCTTCTCCTCTCTACACCTCACAGGACTTCTTCCGATCCCTCATAGCAGCAATCCTCTACCTGATCACCTCCATTGTTGTCCTTGTTGAGAGAGGAGGAGGCCACTCCAAAATCGTTGCTGGGGTAAAGGCGATGGAGGCAGCTCCAAAGCATGAGAAGGGTTTGAGGATCCAGGGGCCATTTTTTTCCTCTGCTTCTGCAGAAAATGTGTGATCCACAGCAGGCCAAGCTTGCTCTTAAGGGATGCAGCCCTAACCATGGTTTATCTCCCAAGATCATTTTCTGTAAAGGGCTATCCTTTCTGTAAAGGGTGTCAGACATAGGGACCTTTGTGGCAAGTATAAACAGGTAGCCTCTTTGTCAACATGCCAGGCTACCATCTGCTAGAACTTTGCCTTAAATGTAGTATGAAATGTGTTCTCTACATGTGGGGCCATTGGTGTGGCTGTCTTGTGTTAAGAGGTACTGGAGGGAGGGTGGGGTAGAATCTGGCCTCCTGGCCTTTTACTGGGGCCCTCCAGTTTCCCATACTGGGGCTGGAGTCACCATCCTACATGAGCAATCTCTGGAGGTGGTGGATAGAAGGAGGTAAGAGGCTGAGTAGGTCCATCATCCAGTCCAACCTCCTCACTCCCATATCCACCCCCCAGGTACTTGGCCTAATTGCTACGTGCCTCTTTGGCTATGATGCCTACTTCACCTTCCCTCTTCGGCAGCAAAGACACACAGCAGCACCCACCGGTAAGTGTGTGTGTGTGTGTGTGTGTGTGTGTGTGTGTGTGTGTGTGTGTGTTGCTGAGAAAGTAAGAAAGCAGAGGAGAAAAAGAAAAGAACCTCCCAGAGAAGGGTATGAATGTCAACTCTGCTCATTATTGTTTTTATGTCTTTTTTTTTTCTGGTACTTGGAGGTTGAACCCAGGGCCTCACGCATGCTTTGTAGGTGTCCTACCACTAAGCTGCACCTCCAGCCCATTTTTTTTACTTTTTATCTTGAGATAGGGTCTCATTAAATTGCCCAGGCTGCCTCTGGCCTCAAACTCGCAATCCTCCTACTTCTACTTCCCAAATTGCTGGGATTATAGGTGTAAGGCACCATTCCGGTGTCTTTTGTACAAATAAGTACCATAAGCTTCAGCATGCCCACCTGTAAAGTGGGCACATGGAGCCAGCCAATGCTTTCTCTCTTTTCCTCCTGCAGACCCCACAGATGGCCCGGTGTAGGTGAACCTCACTCGTTTCTCTCTGCAACATGAAAATAACTCCTCCATTGAAAAAACTCCTCCCCACTCCCACAGCAACACTCCCAGCCAAGCAACTCCCAGTGCCCTGAGGAGGTAAAAGTGCCTTTATTGGGAGAATTTTGTCTTCTGGCTTGCAATCAGCCCTCCTGGATGTGGTGACCTTTCTGGGTGTGCCTAGGTTCCCCTTCCTTCTACAGCATCCAGAGGTGACACCAGTTCTGCCTGGACCATACCCCCACCTAAGCTACAAAATAAAGGAGGTGGGTGCCTCTAATTTCAGAGACCCACTCCAAATAACCTCCTCAGTGTGCGTATGGGCTGTGGAGGGATACATAATAAACAGATTGTTAAACTCTATAATGAATAAGTTAATCCTTTGATAAAATGTGGATGACTATCAAGCATTAGGAGGAGGAAAATTGGGGAAGCAGCTGGAGCAAGGAGGCAAAGAAGCCAGGATTGTTTTTAAGAAATATTAAATTATTTTAATAATAGAAACTAGGAAAGAGGGAGGGAAGAAGGAAGGGGATCTATGACTTTGGGGTACCATCATCTACACTGATTGGAAAATGGAGCCCCTCAATGGCTGCCTGCTTTTAAGCCATGACGCAGTTCTTGTCTCGGGCCTGGCGAGACCCTGGGCGAGAGTCCCCAGGGAGCTGTGGCGCTGGGGAGTTGCAGGGCTCAGTTGCAGTGTCCTGAGTGGTCCTGGGCCTGCACAGGTGTGGAGGCAGCGGGATGCGTTCTCCTAGGAAGAAGCCGTCATCCTCGGAGGACTCAGAACTGAGGCTGGAGGGTGAGCTGGAGCAAGATCCTGAGTCAGATCCCAAGTCACATCGATGGTGGCGACGTCTGCCAGGGTGGTGGTGGTGATGGTGGTGGTGGCTGCGGCGACGACGCCCGCTGGGGGCCCTGGGTGGGGGACTGCGTGGCCTGCGGCGCTGGGACGGAGGTGCACTCAAGGTCCGCCGTGGGCCTCCCTCAGACACCAAAGGGTCGCGGAAGCTGACACGCGGCGTGCTCTGGCGACCAAAGGCACCATCATCGGGGCGTGCGCCAGGTTGTCTGGGGGACTCCGAGGGTGGGTCGGGAGCATTGCGGAGCCCAAGCTCAGGCATGGAGTGGCGGTGGGGAGCCCCTCTCAGAAAGTGAGAGGGCTCCTCAGGGCCTGCAGCTGGGAAAGGAGAGATGGGGTGACGCTCTGTATCTGCCCCCTGTGGCCCACTCCTTGCAGGGAGGCCTGTGAGGCCTTCTCCTTTCTCCCACCAGGGTTGGGAAGTGGGAAGGGCATGTGAGACGTGTGGAGCCCCGAAAGCCTGAGGCTTAGTGCAGTCCTGAGTGGAGAGAAGGTTGGAGGATCTCAGAAGGCGCCAGGCAGGCTTGGTGTAGAGGGAGTGGCCAGGGAATGGGGAAGTGGCTTGGATGCAAGGGGGCGTGGCATGGGCTGGAGTCCGTCCGGTTTGTGATAGGGTGAGAGCAGGGCCTGTGTGCTGAAAGTGGAAGGGGACTGGTGGGAAGAAACAAGGAGAACTGGGGCTTCAGCTGGGACAAGTTGAGGTGAGGGACGGGCCCTGCACAGGGTTCACCAGGCAGATGTAGTTAGGGCTGCAGAGCAGACCTGCAGTGCTGTGGAGAAGGAGCCTGGGCCGAGATGTAGCAGGTGCGGGGCTGGCCGAGTCAAGTGGAAGGGCGGGAGGGGGCGGGGCTGCGGCTGGGCGTGGCTCTCACCTGGCGCTGCCTCGGTACCCGTGTCATCTGCAGCGGCCTCAGACGCCACCTCCGCGGCAGAGAAAGAGGCTGTGGAACTTGTGAGTGGTGCGGTGACAGTGCTAGTGCTCCAGCTGCGGCGGCCGGGCCCCGGAGCGGTTGGTTCGGACCCAAGGCTGCAGGCTCGAGAGCAGAAGATTAGGCCACGGCGTGGCAGGAAGGGGCGGCCCAGCAGGGCTCGACCGCAGCGACTACAGCAGAAGCAACGGTCTGAGGCGTGCCAGTGCTGGCCCTCATAAGCCATCTGGCCCTGGTCCAGGCCTGCGGAGACCAAGGCGAGGGGGAAAACTGAGGCAGGCCCCACAGGCATCCACCATTCCTCCTTAATGGGGCTTTTCTTGGGAAGAGATGAAGAATTTGAGGCAGGGTATCCTAATTTGCCTTTCCCCTTTCCAGAACAGGGCCCTTCTCTGGAGAAAGCAGGAAACTTGAGGTTCGATCTTCACCCCACGGTTCCTCAACCCCCTTATCTCCTGGAGGCTTGCTGGTAATGTTGCCCTCCCCCCTTTCTTCCCGAGAATGCCCCTTTCAGGAGTGAGGATGGGCATTGGACTCTTAAAATGGGGGCCAGGCTTAGACATTATGAAGTGCTGGCTTCAAGTGGAAGGTGAGCAGGAGGCAGTACAGGCTGGGCCTAGAGGGCTCTGCAGGGAGGTCTAGGAGTGCAGTGGTGACCTAAGGTGTGAGTGCAATTCAGAAAATATGGCTGTGGGCTGGAGATGTAGCTCAGTGGTATGGTGCCTGTGTGGGGTTGTGGGTTCCATCCCTGGTAATGAAAAAAAAAAGAGAGATGAGCCCGCATGCATATAATCCCAGCGACTTGGGAGGCAGAGGCAGGAGGATTGCAAATTTGAGATTAGAGGCACTCTGCATAATTTAGCAAGACCCTGCCTCAAAAAGTTAAAAAATGGGCTGGGGGTGCAGCTCAGTGGTCCAGCACTTGCAAAGCATGCAAGTGTGAGGCCCTGGGTTCAACCCCCAGTACCGCAAAAACAAAACAAAACAAAACAAAAACCACACACACACAAAACACACATACACACAACCGGAGAGAAAGAAAAGAAAGGAAAAGAAAAGAAAGAAATAAACACATAGCTCAGTATGTTTGCAGTTGGCCTGTGGTGCTGGGACCAGACTTAAAGGATAGGGTACAGTGGGGGATGGTGCCTGGATGACACAAGGGCTTGTGGTGGGTGGGGCTGTGGCCAGGCTCTCCATGCATCCCTCCATCCAGTCCCATCAGGTTCACCCACCGATGTGCTCCCCACAGCCATCACAGTACTCCGCGTGGCGGGCCTCGTAGCAGGCACAGCAGTGAGGGCGGCTCTGACGCATGACATACCGCTGACCTCCTAGTGAAGCTTCACACTCAAAGCAGCAGAAGTGACCCATGTGCCAGTGCCGGCCCTCAGCCTCGGTACACTCAGGGGAGAAGATGATCTGGAGGGCACAGATCACTGGTGACTGTCAGAAGGGCCTACCCCTTGCCCTGCCAGCCCATCTACTCCCACCCCTGGCCAGGGAGGCACAAACCTCATCACAGGCTTGGCAGCGAGGGCGCAGGCATTCAGCATGGTGGCGCCCACAGTAGACCTTGCCAGCATGGTAGAAGTAGATGAGGTCAACGAGCAGCTCCCGGCAGGTGGTACACACAAAGCACTGGGGGTGCCAGCAGGCACCCAGGCCTGCGCGGCTGGCAAACACTGCAATGTCCCCACCTCCGATCTGCTTCCCACACTGCCAAATGACAGACACCATCACTGTCATCAAGATGGCCAAATGGCATCATCCCCATGTGTCATACTTGGCCCTTTCCCATGGTGTACCTTTGTGAAGGGTCCCACACACAGGGTAACTTTGAGATAGTTCCTACCTATGGGAGAGCACCTCAGAAATTGACTTTGCTCATAGAGAAAACCACAGAGACAGGCCCTATCATCGTGGGTGGCCGTAAAGGCAGACATAGAGATAGGCCAGGCCCAGTGGGGGGAACCATGGAGACAGTCTCCACTTACCAGGACCTTAGCAACAGGTTCTAAGGACAGGCCCCACCTAACAGGGAAGGCTTGGAGACAAATTGCACCCATTCTGAATGGCTCTAGAGACAAGTCTTGCCACTGTGGGTCAGCTCTTTTTCTTTTTCATTTTTTTTTGGCAATGCTGAGACAGAACCCATGGCCTTGCGCATGCTAAGCAGACACTACCACTGGGCTTCACCCCAGTCCATTTTTTTGTGGTACTGGGGGAGCTGAACCTAGGGCCTTGTGCATACTTTGCAAGTGCTCTACCACTGAGCTGTACCCCTAGCATCTTTTTTTATTTTTTATCTAGAGACAGAGTCTTGCTGAGTTACTCAGGCTGCGTGTGGCCTCAAACTTGCAATCCTCCCGCCTCCACCTCCTGAGTTGCTGAGATTACAGGTTTGCACCACTGCACCTGGCTGTGGGTCCATTCTTAAGGATAAGTACTGACCACAAGAGGACCAAAGAGACTGCCTATGCCATGTGTCCACTGCATGGAGGGGAGGAAGCCACAGAGAAGGAACACCAAGGCCTCCTTAGAGACAAACTGCACCCAATAGCAGGATCTAAGACAAAGGTCCTATTAACCACAGGGCTTTAGAGACACACCTGTCCACCACAGGGGACCCTAGAGGCAACTAACTGGCATTTAAAGTATCAAGTCCCACCTTCCCAGGGCCTGGGAGGTGGGCCCTACCCCTGAGGCTTTCCATGACTCACCTCCTCACAGATTGCCCCAGTGATGGTCACTGGGAAGATGCGCACAGTGCCACGCCCCAGATTCTCCCGCTTCCGCTGCTGGCTGAAGGCTCTGAGCTCTTTCTTCTCCTCCTCTTCCAGTGCTGTGCAGTACTGTGCCTGGGGGAGGGGAGGAAGTCATCTGCCAGACTTTGTCCACACAGTTTACTTCCAGGTCTTCTTATGGATGGTGCTCCCTGCCTGAAATACTCACCTCTCCCCTCTTCTCCCAAGGCCCACTTGTGGTTTTGCCAAAGAATGTCTCCTGATGGCCCCGGCCTATTCAGATCTCCCAGCTCAGCTCAGCTCATCTTTCCTCCTCTGATCCTGCCCGTTTCTTTCCAGCTGCCCTGCACTGGCCCAGGCCATGCCCCATACCTGGCATGCCCTTCCTGTCTTCTCTCTCCTCACCTCACTGTCGTGTGGGGGCAGCTGGTGCAGTAGCTGCTTGATCCTATATTTCTCCCCAGGGCTGTTGACATAGGGGACCTTGTCTTCTGGGAGGCAGCTGAAAAACTGGTATACCTGGGGGGACATGGGTTGGGGGAAAACAATTGAGATTAGGGATGAACTAGGATGCAGTGGGGCTGGGATTTAGCTCAGTTGGTAGAGTGCTGCTCTGCAATCTCTGAGGTCCCGAGTTCGATTCCCAGCACCGCAAAAATGGGAGAAGGATGTGGCAATCCACTCCCAAGGCAATCCTGGAATAATCTTCCATTGAAAACCCTATGAGGGTCGTTATGAATTGGACATGACTCAACGGCACCTAACAACAAACAACAGGGTGCAGTGAGATGATAGGTACCTGCTTCTAGGAGAAAATTAAAGTCATCAGAAGAGAACTTCTCCTGACTCCACCCTCATTCCTAAAGCTCTTCAACATGCTTAGTATTCCCTTGTGTCTTGACATCATTTTCCCCTACAGCCCTGCTCTTTTCTCCTTCCCTTTACAGAAAAACTTCTCAAAAGACTTGTGAGCACTAGCGTGCGCTCTACTTCCTCTCCTCCCATTCTCTCTTGAGCCTACTCTGGTCCAGCTCTGCCTCTGCCCACCCCTGCAAAGATGTTAAGGTCACTGTGGATGTCTACATTGTTCAAATCATTGCTCAGGTCTGAGTCGTCCCTCATTGGACATGACTATCAGCATCCCTGGACCCCTCTGATCACTCTCTCTTCCTGGAAAAAGTTTCTTCCCTTGGCCTTTAGGATACCACACAGTCCTGGTTTCCCTTCTTCCTCATTGGCTGCTCCTTTTCTGTCTCTTTGATCCCTCCTCAACTAGCCAACTCCTGAAGGCAGGAGGGTTCTAGGGCTCAGTCCTTGGTTCTCTTGACTCTGTCTACACTCCCCTTCTTGGAATTTCATCCAACCTCATGGCTGTAAGATAAATATTTGTTGGCTAAGGTGTCACAAAAGCATACCTCCAGCCCTGTGACCCTTCCCTTGAGTTCCAGGCAATTAGGCCACTGGGATGCCTGACAGGCACCTCAAATTCTTACCTCTCACACTCTCTTGCCTTGGCTTTTCTCATAATAATGAATCTATCCACTCATCCTTGGGATCGTCTTTCACACCTCTCTCTCTCTCTCTTTCTTCCTCCCCCTCTCCGCCCCTCTCATCTCTACCAGGAAAACCTCTCTGCTCTACTTCTTTTCTTTTTTTTTCTTTTTGAGGAGGGGATCTCACTATGTAGCCTAGGCTGACCTTGAACTTGTGATCCTTTTGTTTTTGTCTCCTGAGTACTGGGACTATAGGTTCCACACCTGGCACTTAGCTCTACTTTAAAATATACTCATGGCCAGGTGCTATGGTGCATGCTTGTAATCCCAGTGATTTGGGAGGCTGAGGCAGGAGGATCTTGAGTTCAAGGCCAGAGGCAGCCTGTGCACTTAGTGAGACTCTGTCTTGAACTAAAAAAGGTTGGGGGTGCCACTCAGTGTTTAGAGCATTTGCCTGGCATACAGGAGGCCCTAGGTTCAACCCCAAATATTGCAAAAAACAGAATAAAACCAAAAATACCCAAAGCTGGATGTGGTGGTGCATGTCTGTACTCCCAGGAGGCAGGAAGATTGCAAGTTCAAGGCCAGCCTGGGCTATGTAGTAAGTTCCAGGCTGGCCAGGGGCTCCAAGGAGAGACCCTGTCTCAAAACAAACCAACAAACAACAAAAAAGAAAAAGTATCCACAATCAGGGGTAGGGGTACAGCACATACAAGGCCCTGGTTTCCACCCTTAGCACCACAAAAACACAAAAAAGTCAATCAATCAATTTATGTCTCTCTATATATTTACCAGCCTGCAGCTGTAGCCCTGTGGTGTCTGATCCCATAAGGTCTCGGAACCTAAGCAGGGTCGGGCCTAGTTAGTAATTGGATGGGAGACTGTCTGGGAACACCAGGTGCTGTAGGCTTGGGAGGACCTGGCAACCCACTCCCAAAAATCAATATGCCATTGAAAACCCTATGAATAACAGAGAAGCACTGACAATAGTGTTTCACCTGTTGTACATGAGGTCGCTATGAATCCGATACCAACTCCATGACACCTAACAACAACAACAACAACAACAACAACAACAACAACAACAACAACATATATTTACCAGGGGTGCCTAAAATGTATATACTGTGTGTTATCTATGAAATTGAATTCAGTTAAGGTAGCAATGTATAGTATGGTATTCATTCAAAGATAGCATTAATCAAATGAATGCTAGCACTACCATGTGACAAGTAGGACAGTCAAAGAAAATGGTGGAAGCACAGTTGTCATTTGAGGAGTGCAAGACCATGTTAAAGTGGTATTTGAAATTCCAGAATGAGCTGGGCATGGTGGCACACACCTATAATCCCAGCAACTCGGGAGGCGGAGGCAGGAGGATCCCAAGTTCGAGACCAGAGGCAGTCTGCATAATTTAGCAAGACCCTGTCTCAAAAAGTAAAAAAGTTGACTGAGGGTGCAGCTCGGTGGTACAGAACTTGCAAAGCATGCAAGCACGAGGCCCTGGGTTTAACCCCCAGTGCAAAAAAAAAAAAAAAAAAAAAAAGAAATTCCAGACTGTTGTGGATGTACAACAATGAAGGCATGAGTATGCAACAGAACCTCCAACATGCCTAACAACTGCATACATCTATAAGTTTGAGACATATGGTACTCTGTGTGATGTGCACAAGGGAAGATCTGGGAGCCCTTGTGCAGCAACAAGCAACAAGCTTCTTATGCTATGGTGTTGGAACAGTTTACACGCTTGCCACAGAAGTCTACTAAACAATATGTGAGATAGGATTTGGCAGAAAAGAATATGATGCATTCTTTTTTTTTGCAGTACTTGGGGGTTGAACCCAGGGCCTTGCACATACTTTGTAAGTACTTTACCATTGGGCTGCACCCTGAACCCATTTTTTATTTTTTTCTTTTGAGACAGGATCTTGCTAAGTTATGCAGGCTACCTATGGCCTTGAATTTGCGATCCTCCTGCCATAGCCTCCTAGGTCACTGGGATTACAGGCATGGGTCACTGTACCTGGCATCATGACGTATTCTTATAACAGCAAAATAGAGAATTTAAATCGCAAGATGTGTATATATATATTTTCCCCTCTGTATATATCCAGAACCAGACTCACTACTTCCACCAGCGGCACAGTCACTGGTCACCTGGACTCTGCAGTAGCCTCTTCCTCACTGTACTCCCTGCTTCCACTTGGGCTCTTATAGGCCATTACAGCAACCAGAGATCCTGTTAAACTGTATGACAGATCATGTCCCTCCTCTGTTCACATCACAACCTTCTTGTAACTTCTCATCCAGAGTCAAAGTCCTCTGTATGGCTCTGCCACCTCTCTGAATTGACTTCCAACCACTCTCCCCGTAGATCACTCTGTTCCAGCCACACTGGTCTCATCACTCCTCTTCATACAGATGTGCCAAGCACACTCCTGCTCTGGGCCTTGCATTACTCGTCTCTTTGGCCAGATTTTGTGAACCTCAGATCTCAGCAAGGCTCACTTCTTCACCTCCTTAAGGGCAGCTCAGATATTACATTCTCATAGGGGCTTCCCTGGGCACCTTCCTCCCTCTCTCCCCTTCTTCACCCCTTTCCTTGCTTTTTTATCCCATAGCCCTTATGCCATCTGACATACAGTCAGCCCTCTGTATCCACAGCCTCAAGTTCAACCAACCGCAGATCAAAATATTTGAAAGAAATTTGCACCTGTACTCAATAGGTAGACTTTTTTTCTTGTCATTTTTCCTTGAACAATACCTTTTTGTGGTGCTGGGGCTTGAACCCAAGGCCTTGAGCATGCTGGGCAAGCACTTTACCACTGAACCACACCCCTAGTCCATAAATGATACAATAACTATTTACATATCATTTACATTGTATCAGAGAGTATTTAAAATAGATGGGAGGGTGTCCCTAGGTTATATGTAAATACCATGTTGTATAAAGGACAAGCATCTTTGGATTTTGGTATCCATGAGGGGTTCTGGAATCATTCCCCTGAGGATAACAAAAGGATGACTGTACATTTATAGGTTTGTTTATTGGCTGTTGTTCCATTCAAGAATCTAACCTCCATGTGGGAAGATATCTTATTGTGTGTGTGTGTGTGTGTGTGTGTGTGTGTGTGTGTGTGTGTACGTGTGTGTATGGGGGTGGCTGATAGGGTCTAGCTATGTAGTCCAGACTGGCTTGTGGAACTGGTGTTCTCCTGCCTCAACCTCCCAAGTGCTGGGATTACAGGCATGCACTACCATACCTGGCTTCCCCCCTCCTCCTTTGGTGCTGAGAATAGAACCCAGGGTCACATGCATGCTAGGCAAGCACTCTACCACTGCAAACACCCCCAGTCCCTATTTTGTGTTTTCTTCACTGCTATTTCTTCAGTGCCTAGAACAGTGTCTGACCCATAGTAAATGCTCAAGAACTGTTGAATGAATCAATCAATGATGATGTGATGAATCAAGTGCTGAGATAAAGCCTGTAGTGAGGGGTAGAATAGGAGTAGGGTGAACAGACCCTAAGTAACTGGCCCAGTGATCACTCAGGGTTCTATGAGGTGTGGGAGTACTGACCACCGTCAATCACAGAGGGGTCAGAAGGACACCAGTAGTCTGACTACACTCTAGCATTGCTCCAGAAATAGGTCCCCACCTGAGTGTGTGTATATGGGCACCTGCATGTGTGTGCATCCACTGGAGAAGGAGAGTGTATGGTTGGCGTTGGGTCACCTGTTCGGGCTTAAGGCCTGGGGGCACCCAGGCATACTCCTCTGAGGCACAGCCTGAGTCATCGTCAGAGATGGAGTGGCGCTGGAAGTCTGAGATTAGCCGACACATGATGCGCTCCAGGTCCACAGGCACCGCATGCACTGCATGCTCCTCCCGTGGGCATTTGCAGTGCTGACAGATCTTTCTGAGGGAGCCAGGGGGAGGGTCAATTACTAGGGAGTTGCCAACTCAGACCTCTAGGCAGCCCAAGTCCAACTAAAGGGCCCTGAGCAGGCCCAGGGCTCTGTGACTGGGACCAGGGCTGACAGGAGGTGGGGCTAAGAGCCAGGGTCTGTGAACCTGTGGCCAGGCCATGAAGAATGGGGCACTAGTTGTGAGGTGCTCAGCTTCTGGCTCATGACAGGGCTAGAAGACAGGGGCCCAGGGAACTGAGGGTAGGGCTATGAGCCTGAGAGCAGGATGTGAAGGAGTGGGGCTGTGGGGATTCAAGGACATCCCTTAACCTTCCTGCTCTGGGATGTGGGTCAGACTCTCTAGGCAGCTGGCCGGAGAGGGTGTTCCTGCGGGACTGAGCCCGGAGTTAAAAATCTAGGCTCTTCTCTCCAGAAAGCTTCCCTGTTTTGTAGGGGAACTCTCCCTGGAGGCTGGGCTCTCACCTGTGATATGGCGCTGACCTTGTGGGTGGCAGGCTGTGAGCCTATGCGACTGTGGGCTCTGTACGTAGTATTTTATGAGACTTTGGGCTCAGGGCTCCAGTAGCAGGGTAGGATACTGGGTCTGGGAGAAGAGTTCTGAGTCTAAGAGGGGGTATAGGGGGGTCTGAGGGCTGTACTCAGGGCCAAGGACCAAGGATCCTCCTCGGGATGGGACTCAGACTCAGGGAGGACTCTTTTGGGGTTGGGGCTGTGTGGTGGGTGGAGCTCTCCTGGGAACAGGGCTCTTGGGAATGGAGTTGGGGGTGGGGCTCTGAATCAGGACTTTGAGGCTCTTATCCCTACTGAGCTCTCTCTAGGGGCGGACCTCAAGCCTAAGGAAGTGGCCTAAGCCTCGGGGGCGATCTCCCTGGTGTGGCGGGGAGCAGAGCTTTGACAAAGGCCCTGCCTGGGGAAGGGTCACTTACCTCCAGCCGTGCAGCAGGAAGCCTGGGCACTGCTCCCTGCAGGAGTTGCAGGGCTGGCCTCGGTCTGGGTCCTCTGCTTCTGCGGGCTGTAGTAGGCGGGGGCAGATGCAGGGCCCGTTGAGACGCCAGAGCGGGGAGGAAGAAGTCAACGCCCGCCCCTCCACTCCCAGGCCCGTGATCGCACGCTGGGGCCTGTCCCACTAGGGCAGCGCTGGGCAGGCTGAGACAGTGCCTGGAACTCGGGGGAGGGGAATACAACCAAGCCAGAAATCGGGAGGCTGAGACCACCTCCCTATATACCACCTTTTCAGGGAATTTCCCTCCCTGGGCTAGCCTTGCCTGGCTCCAGGCCTAAAACATCTTTGTCAGAATCAGAGTACTCGCCCCACTGGAACAGAGCCCCTAATCTGGGCATTGCCTCCCAAGTTTCATCCTGGCCTCTTCTCCACTCAGGAGGCCAATAGCACTTTAATTTCACAGAGTAGGAGTCTGAGGCCCGATCCTTCCCTAGGATCCCCACATGAACCTTGTCCCTCCCTTCAGAAGCTCAGGAGCCTCCCCCCCAAACCCTGGCTTCCCTCTCTTATAACCCAAGGATCTGAGGACCTTTTCCCAGGATCTCAAGACACCCCTGCTCTGAAACCCCCACCCCAAGAAGCCTTGTCCTTTATCCTTCATATCCTAGGACTATTCTATTCTTCCCTGGACCACTAAACCCAGACCCCACCTTTCCCGGTCAGAGCCTCCCTCTAAAGAAAGAGACCCTCCTATCTAAGGTGTCAAAAGCTCCTAGGTTCATGGGGAAGTCTGGAAGTACTGTTACCCCAAATATCAGTCCCTTGATCTTAAATTGGATCACCCCATGGGTGTAGGGCCCACATCCCTCAGTCTATTGACCGCCAAAGTATGAGGTCCCTTCCTTCAGAAGCTCAGGAGTTCCCTGCTCAACTTAAGACCCCAAGACCCAGGCTTTGGATCCTTAGGATCCCCTACCATAATTCACAGGAAAGGGGAGCACATCAAGTCCCAGGGGTGCTAGTGCAGGTGTGCTGAGAGGTGATTAGGGAGCATAGACCTCCAGATCCACACGTTCTTTCATCCATACGCCTCCTGCAGTCCAGGAAAGCTGACGATGGGAATTCTTAGACCCTCCGTGGGGCTCCTCTTCACTATCCCTGTGCCCTGCCCCCTTGCCTGAGCCTCAGTATACCCCTGGCCCCCCACCACTGCCCTGAGATCTGCTCACCGCACGCCCGGAGCGGCGCCTCCGGGACCCACGCGCGAACATGGCGCGTCCGGACAGAGTCAAGCCGGACCGGGTCAGGCGAATGGAGTCCTTGCGGCTGCCAGGCCACAGCGTGTCCGGCCTGGCAGCTCTGTTCCGTAAACCTGACTCCGGCGAGGGAGGAGCACGCCCCGTAGGGCCCGCCCCTGGGCCTGTTGTCTCCCGACTGCCACTGCCTAGGCGTCCCCTGCCTAAAGGTGAGCTGCCTGCAGCCCAGGAGCGCCTTGTGGGAAAGGCCCCTTCCCTCCAGGGCCGGAGCGAGGCGTGAGGAGGCACGGTCTCCAGAACTCCACTGTGCCACGCGGCCTCCAAGGGCTTGAAGGCTCTATAGTGGAAGGGGCGGGAGGACTTGGAGGTGGGGACCTGACTGGAAGGGGTGGTACGCTAGGGTGCTCTTGTTGATGAGTGGTGTCGCTTTATTTTGAATGCTTATTTGGGGAAGGAGGTAAAGCCACCTCTTGGCCCCTTCCCAGTCTCTTTGGCCCAGATAAGTGTTGCAAGAATGTTCTCCCACCTCATCCACAGTCCAGCTGGTGCTCCACGGCACTCACCATCCACATGGACCCTCCCTATTTCCTTCTCAGAGCCAGGATTAGTTGAGACTTAAGTGGTGGGAGGCTAAAGGTACTGGCCATGTTCTGAGGCCTCCTTTCTTGCTCCCTCCCCATCTTTACAGGCCCAGCCATTGTGCCTCCTAAGCCTAGAGTAGAACTTAATGCTTTCCCTCCTCGGCCCCCATTTTTCTCTCTCCAGATCCATGTCCCCTTCCCTGAGCTCAGTTCCAGAGCTGACAGTCTTTCCATCGCACTTTCAGGCCTCTCAGTGCCTCAGGGCTGGGAGGAGGGGGGATCCCCACGCCCGCAGTCCGAACTTGGGCGCCCGGCAGGCTGGGGTCTCTAATTAAGCATGGCAGCGGCGGGCGGCTAGCCAGGCCTTTCATCTTGGGCACCGGGGAACTCCCCCAACCCCATCACACACCTCTCGGTCACTTCCCACCCCTCCTTATCCCAGGGAGGAGAGGGGGAGAGGGAAGAAGAGAATGAATAAAGTAATCAGCTAAGGAGTTGCCCTGGCGCCCTGCCTTCCCAGTCTGGTGGTTCTCCTGCTGGGGCCGGGGCAAGGAAAAGGAGAGACTGCAGGGTCTGAAGATGAAGGGGACTGGGTAGGGTGAGGTCTCCCTGTGGAGTCTTCCTAGTTGGAACCCTTGGGGATTTGAGGTGAAAATTCCACAGGGGCGGGGATGGTCGTGGCTAAGGGATAAGAATGAGAATCAAACCTGAGAAAGACCGGGCATTCGGTGGCCAGTAATGGGACAGCAAGTACGGCCACTAAGCATGACAGAATGAGCTGCAGGCCAAGCTACACAGAGGATGTGTCAGGGGTTGGAGCTTCCTCTTGCCTCCTATCCATCTCTCCCCTCCTCTGCTCCCCAAAAAAGACACTGAGAAATGTGAGCCGGGTGGACTAGGTGGTTGAGGAGTTTATTTGGGGGAGAATTACTCATATTTGTTCTTTCTTAGGGAGGGGGTCTTCAAACAATACCGAAGGGCGTGGGAAAGAGGGGCATGGGAAAGAGGGGGCTGTCTGGAGGGAGGAGGGAGGGGCCACAGCCAGACAAAATGGCAACACACGATCACAAGCACTACCGACATCACAGACACAGCAGAGGGTGCAGGATAGGGGCTCCAGACCTGGCCTTCAACCACCCTGGGGGGGTGGGAGTGTGGAGGGAGGGGACAGGGGAAGGAGCAAGAGGGGTGGGTCAGCCCCACAGACCTGCTGGCTCTGTCCTCTGATTACCTAGATGACTTAGCAAGGGGTGGGCAAGGAGCATTTCTCTCTGGATCCCACCCCTACCCTTCAAGTCATATCATTCAGCTCTTCCCAGGCCACTTCAGTCCCCAGCCTTGGACAGGAGCATTTCCCGCTACCCTTAACAAAACTCATCCCAGAGCTCTTAACCAAGCCCCTTCCACACCTACTACCCAAACCGACTCACATTAAAATGCATTTTCTTTACTTCCCCATTGGGGAAGGGACTGTGCCTTCTGAAATCACCATGCACCCCTCACTTTAAGTCCTGCCCCATCTGGAATACTGACGGGGACCTCACCCCAAGACAGACCATTCCTGAGCCTCACTTCTTGCCCTGTTCAAGACGTCCCATTTAAAATCAAGCTGACTCCTGAAGGTTCCAAGCCACATCCCTTCTAGAGCCTTGAGTTCCAATCCAAGCCCCGCCCACTCTGGAGCCCACAGGCAGCCTCAGTTAAAGCCCCACTCCTAGATCGACACCCTCAGCCTCTTTCCAAGCCCCACTCTGGAATGCTCCAGAGGCTTCCCTGTCCTTTAGGCTCCAGATCCAGTAGGTCTGGAACCCACTCCACAGCTGACTAATCCTCTTCACTCCAGAGCCCCCCTTCAAGACCACTTTGGGTCCTAAGCTGCCCCCTTCACCCCAAGCACCACCCCATTTGCTCTTCTCCCACCTTCAGGGCTGAATTTCCCTTCACAGCCCTATTCAGGCATTGCTGGAGGAACCAAGGCCAGAGTTAGGAGGAGGGGAGGGAGAGAGGAGAGAGTCTGAAGTCATGCCCACCCTCCCCACACAGCCTGGGTCTGGTCCCCTTCCTGTCCCCTTTCCAGAGCCCCCTAACCTCAGGGGACAGGGCCAGGGAACAGAAAGGGGCTGAGGGATTCAGGGGAAGAGATAGGGGTAAGGGAGGAGCCCACTCAAGACTAGTGCATGAGGGGAGTGGGTGAGGGCAGAGCTCAGACAGATAAATAGATATTTATATATAATATAATATAATATATATATATATAAACAGCAAAGACAGGGTCTCCTGGCTTGAGGGGTGGAGACCTAGGGTGTAGGGACAGGAAGGGGGGCAGGCCTTCTCTTGAGCTCTTGCCCACCTGTAGGGTCCTCACGGGCTGCACTGACCTGTAGAGAAAAAAGACACAGAAAGGAGAAGGGGTCCAGACACAGATAATGCCCTTGGAGAGGGGTTGAGCTGCTATGCCTTGGCCCTGGCTTTTCCTTCTGCCTGGCGTGTCTTTTCTTCTTCCTTCATTCACAGACCAGGAGTCAGCTTTAGCCCAGCTGCCCTCACTGGGAAGATATTCCGACCTTGCTCCCACTGAGTACCAAAGCAACTATTAAGGTCATCCTCTCCTAACTAAAAAAACATCCATTAACAGGTACTATTATAGTCATTGGTGATAGTTTAACTATATTAAGCAAAACAAAGATCCCTGTTTTCTTGGGGCTTACATTGTAGCCAGGGTAGACAGATCACACAATGAACACGATGCATAAATGAATTACCTAGTATATAACACAAAGTGATAACAAATGAAATGGAATAAACAAAGTGGAATAAATCAAGGGGAGTGGTAGGAGGTGATGTCAGAATGGGGTCACACAGGACTTTGTAGACCAAGCTGTGAGGATTGCAGCTTTGCCTCTGGATGAAGTCTAAATCATGTGGTGATTTTGAACGTAGAAGGGTAAAAGTGAAATGTTTCATATTGTGTTATTTCCATTATTTACTAAATAAAATGGTTTTCAAAGGACATCATGGCACATACCTATAATCTCAGCTACTTGGAAGGCTGAGGTAGAAGGGTCACAAGAGATAGGAGGAGGTAAAGGCCAGAGGCAGCCTGTGCAACTTAGTGAGATCTTGTCTCAAAATACAAATAAAATGGGCTGGGGTTGATGCTCAGTGATAGAACATTTTAATGGCATGTGCGAGGCTCTGGGTTAAACTCCCCAAAACTGCAAAAAAAAAAAAAGTTTCTCATTGGATATGGTGGCTCACACTTGTAATCCCAGAACTGGTGAGGCTGAGGCAGGAGGATTGAGAATTCAAGGCCAGCCTGGGCTACACAGAGAGTTCCAGGACAGTATGGGCTACATAGTGGACCCTGTCTTAAAAAACAAAACCAAGTTGGGCATTGTGGCTCACGTTTGTAATCCCAGTGACTCAGGAGGTGGAAGCAGGAAGACTGCAAGTTGCAGGCCAGAGGTAGCCTGAGTAACTTAGCGAGACTCTGTTTCAAAATAAAAAGTAAAAAAAAAAAGGGGGGGGGCTGGGGGTGCAGCTCAGTGGTACAGCACTAGCAAAAGCAACTCCCAGTACCACACACAAAAAATCAAAACCAAAACGTTTCTCAACATTAAGAGATGAATGTACACCATGAATAAGTCTTGGTCACACTCCCTGACTAATGGAAGAGTCAGTCAAAAAAATATATGAACTAATAATTACAGGTTATGATAAGAAAAAGCACAAGCTACTACCAGAGAGATAACAAAGGGATTTGTTTCAGGAAAACCAGGCAAAACCTCATTAAGCAAGTGACCAAAAGAGGGAGGGAGGGAGGGAGAGAAACTAACTCTAGAGGAAAGCAAAAGGCCCTGAGGTCAGATTGTGCCTGGTCAGTTTGGTTGAAACAGAGTAAGTGAGGGGAATGCTAGGAGGCCAGGCCAGAAAGTGGGGGCGCTAAATGCATAGGCCCTTGTAACCACAGTGAAGACTTCTGCCTTTAAGTAAGATAAGCACCATGGCGCCCTGTGGCCTCACTTAATAGAATCCCTGTGGGTGATGTGAGTAGAACAGAGGGAATGGGGGTATGCACCCGTGAAGAGGTCCCAGGGAGATGACGGTGAGAAATGGAAAGACTATGCATATATTTTGAAGGTACAGCTAAGAGGATTTTTTGATGAATTAGATGTGGGATGCTTTAATAAACTCCCTGCCCTTTCCACCATGGCTAACCCACTGCCAGAACCTACCTCCATTCATGTATTGCTGCCTCCTTTACTTCATCTCTCAAGCTGTCCCCCATGCCTGTCCCCCCACCCACCTTTGCTCCTTACCTTCCCCTTCCTATCGAAGAGAAATCTCTTTTTCTCCCTCCCTCTCCCCCTCCATGTATGTATGTATATGTATGTGTGTGTATATATGTGTATATATATGAGAGAGGTTCTCATTATGTAGCCTAGGCTGGCCTCAAACTCCTGATCCTTCTGCCTCAGCCTCCCAGAGTGCTGGGATTACAGGCGGAAGCCACCATGGTGGGCATTTACTTCTCTTTAAAGCCCAACAAGACGGCTGGCACGTCTTTCCAAGGCCTCTGCCCTGCCCCCTTCTTCCTCTGAAATTCCACGCTCTCTCCTTCACCTCCAGGGGAGAGATGGCATATCTACCACCTCCTCTCACATTGGTGAGCTCCTCTGACCTTGGAGACTCACACCGTTTAGCTTCACCACCTATTGGCTTTATCACCTACTGGCTTACCATCGATTTCTAAGACCCACCACCCCTTTCCTTCTTTGGCTCCTCTGCTCCGCTGATTCTCCTTTGTGCAAGTCCCCCTACTATTCCCTCCTTTCATTGGTTGTTCTGCGCACTTCTCCCTCCCCTTCCTTTCTGCAGAGCTGTATTTTTTTAAACCTCCCATCCATTGGTTACTTATTCTGCCCATCTTCAAGCGCCGCTCTCCTGCTCTCCACTCACTGGCTAGTTTTTCGACTTTATCATGTAGCTCTACCTCTCTATTGGTTCCTTAAAACTTCAGCCCTTATTCGCCTGGCATACGCCCTACGTACCGTTCACTCCTGACTGTCATTGGTTCACTGATCCCCACTGCCTTTCAAGTACCTTCTTGTCCACAGCACCCGCCCATCACTCACCAGATTACATCTGATTGGAGAAAGAGGTGGGCGCGCCCTGCGGGCCATAGCCTTGCTGCCCATAGTCTCCCTGAGGCCCGTAGCCACCGCCACCGCCGCCTGCTGGCTGCCCGTAGTCGGGCTGGTAGCCGCCCTGGGGCCCGTAGGAGTCCTGCGGCCCATACCCGCCTGGGCCCTGCCCGTAACCCGCATCTCCATAAGCATCCCCGGGTGCTGGTTGTTTTTCGGGGGCGCCAGGAGGTGCCCGCAGGAATGGGGCGGCCCAGCCTGTCTCCTTGAACACGAACCACAGGTTGCCGACCCAGAGCACTAGGTTCAGGAAGCCAAACACCTGCAGGGAGACAAGACTTGGCTGTCATCTCCCGCCCATTGCTTTGGCTGCCCTGGAGAACTTTGAGGCCGGGTGTTGAGAAATTGGGCACCTAGGGTATGAATCCATGGGCTCCAGGATGGTGGTGGTTTCTGAAACCCCCACTCTCTTGAGTCCCGACGCGTGAGCGTCAATGTACAGAAAAATCACCTTGGGAATGTAGTGCATATTAGAATTTAGATTCTCCCGGATGTTGAACTTTACCAGTATTACATACACAGATATTTATATACGAGGGAGTGCCAAAACTGTGTACACGTTTTAAGAGATGTTATCTATGTACCACTTTTCTTTTTTCTATTTTGATTAATTAATTAATTATTTTCTGTGGTACTTGGAGGTTGAACCCAGGGTCTCTGGGATGCACCCCTAGCCCGTATTTTATTTTGAGACGGGGTCTTGCTAAGTTATGCAGCCTGCCTCTGGCCTCAAACTCTCAATGTGCTTCCTCCCTAGGGGTGATGCACTGGGCTATGCATCACATTTCCTTTTTTTCCTGGTACTGGGGGGTTGAACCCAGGGCCTTACACATGCTAGGAAAGTGCTCCACCACCGAACTGCACCCTCAACCACTATTTTTACTTTTTATTTTGAGTCAGGGTCTCACTAAATTGCATAGGCTGACTCTGGTCTAAAATTCAGGAACCTCTTGGCTTCGCCTCCTGAGTCCCTGGGATCATAGGCCTATGCCACCACACTGTATGTATTACATTTTGAAGTTGAATGAATTACAGTAGCAATGTGTTGTTGTTGTTAGGTGCCGTCAAGTCGGTATCCGACTCATAGTGACCCTCATAGGGTTTTCAGTGGCTGACTGTTTTGAGATTGCCTTGGGAGTGGATTGCCAGGTCCTTCTCCCATTTTTGCGGTGCTGGGAATTGAACTCAGGACCTCAGAGGCTGCAGCGCAGCGCTCTACCAACTGAGCTAAATCCCAGCCCGTAGCAATGTGTAGTATGACCTTTTGTAATTGCAGAAGTCAAATGTGACTTACATTTATCTTTTGTTATCAGTATGTACTGTGTTATTTTAGTACAGTTATTGTGTGTACATTTTTGGCACTCTCTGTATTTTCATATGTATATATCACATATATGTTGTTAGATACCATCCAGTCAGGTCCCACACATAGCAACCCTATGTACAACAGAATGAAACACTCCCATGCCAGGCACTATGTCAGCGCTTCTATGCTATTCATAGTTTTCAATGGCTGATTGTTTAGGTATTGTTTCAGGAGTGGATTGCCATGTCTTTCTCCAATTTTTGCGGTGCTGGGGATAGAACCCAGGGCCTCAGTGCAGAGAAGCACTCTTCCAACTGAGCTAAATCCCAGCCCCTTATTACATATATATGATATAATAAATTTAAATTTGTAACAGCACAAAATATAGGCATATATTTTAATAACAGATGGATATACACATATATGTGTAAGAAATTTGTGCATAAATGCACATGTATAAAAGATATAAATATATGCTCATATTAAAATACAAATATACAGAACTTGTATAAAATATTTTAAAAACAGGGCTGGGGTGTACCTCAGTGGTAGAGTGCTTGCCTAGCATGTGCAAGGCCCTGGATTTGATCCTTCGCACTGTTAAAAAAATATATATGTGTATATACATATTTAAAAAAATGAAACACTAGCCTGGCGCAGTGGCACACGTCTGTCATCCCAGTGACTCGGAAGGCAGAGGCAGGAGTTCAAGATCAGAGGCAGTCTGCGTAATTTAGTGAGACCTTGTCTCAAAAAGTTAAAAAAAAAAAAAAAGTGGACTGGGCATGCAGCTCAGTGGTCCAGCACTTGCAAAGCATTTAAGTGTGAAGCCCTGAGTTTAACCCCTGGTGCCGGGAAAAAAAAAAACAAAACACTTTACCTACTTTTTACTATATGTCACACCCTCTTCTAAGCCCCTTACATGTTATTAGTCCACTTAAAATTCCATTTCTGACAGGAAGTAGCATCTCTATTTTATGTTCTCCATTTTATTCCATTTTTATTCATTTTTTTGAGATGAGGGTCTGAAAATGTCATTCAGATGGGTCTGGACCTCTTGGGCTCAAGTGTTCTTTCAGCCTCAGCCTCTCAAGTAGCTGGGACAACAGGCATGTGCTAGCACACCTGGTTGATATCTCCTTATTTATTTATTTATTTATTTATACAGTACTAGTGGATTGAACCCAGGGCCTCAGTCATGCTAGGGAAGTGGTCTACCATTGAGCTGTACCTCCACCCCCTTTTATTATCATCATTATTACTACTATTATTATTAATTTTTAAATTTTTTGGAGACAAGGTCTTTCTCTGCAGCCCTGGCTGGCCTGGAACTCTCTGTGTAGACCAGGCTGGCCTCAAACTTGCTGTGATCCTCCTGCCTCTGCCTCCCAAGTGCTGGGAATACAGGCATGCATCATGACGCCTGGCTGTTATTCTTTTTTTGAGACGGGGTCTTGCTAAATTATGCAGCTTGCTTTGGGTCTTGAACTCTCAACTGTCCTGCCTCAGCCTCCCAAATCGCTGGGATTACAGGTGTGCACCAGCAGTACTGGACAATATCTCCATTTAAAATTTTTTGTTTTGTTTTGTTTTGTTTGAGACAGGCATGTCCATCCTTCTGCCTCAGCCTCCATAGTATTGGGATTACAGGCATGTACTACCACACCTGGCTTTTGATAGCTCCATTTTAATGCTGAGGAAAAAAAGCCCAGTGAGGCTAAGGTGCCCAAAGTCTCATAGCCAGCAAGTGTCAGGAAAGAAGAGTTGGACTCCTAACATCTGTAACACTTGTGTATGACTTACCTTGTGCCAGGTCCTTTACTAAGCACTTTGTATGTTATTAATGAACTAAATACTCAACTTTGGAGCAGGGGCTATTATTAGTCTTCAATTTATGTGTTCAAATCGAGTCCTGAGACGCCTTTTTGACTAGTTTCAGGTCCCAAGACCTTGCAAATGGCAAAGCTAGGGTTGGAGTGCAGTGTGACTCTAGCCAATAGGGGGCGTGCAAGTAGGGAACTATTTCAAATTATTCGTTCCTTTTGCACATAAGGAAACTGAGGTCCCAAGAGGGTACTGAGTTTCAGGAGATTTTTACATCACCTGGCTGGGTCTGAGATGCAGGTCTTCCAATCCTAACCTGGACAGAAGGCCTTGTGTTCCTCCCTTGGGGACAGTATGTGGTATCACAGTGGTTACAATTGCTATCTCATCCTTCAATGTTCTGTTGTTGGCATATCTCCTCCAGGAAGCCCCCGGGAGCTCCCCTGATTCTACCCTCATTCTCTCTCCTCGCCCTCCCCATGCCAGACAGTAAGTTTCTCATCCTCCCTCTAGCCCAGCAAGCTTTCCGGGGCTTACCACTGAAGTGTTGAGCCCCGAGGTCACAGGGTCCCTCAGCTCCTTGCATGTGTTCCCTGTCTGGTGGCACACATCCAGCTCCTTGATAATGTTCTCTGGGTCTGTGGCCATCTTCACATCTGATAGCCCCTTGGCCCAGGCAGATGAGCTGACGAGCCACATGAAGGCAAACACTGCCGTGGCCAGAAAGTCCTAGGGTGGGCAGAGTGAGGAAGAAGGCATGGTGAGTGGGCTGGTTCATGCTGGGCCCTGGGCCTCCTTGGATCACAGGCTGTCTTGGGAAGGGGTGCCCTAGAGCACCCCTGTCCCTCTCCTGCCTTGGCAGCTCTGGAGCCCATGATATTTTCACCTGAAGGTGGCCCTCCTAGCTCGAGCTTGTGTGAGGGTTCATGACGCAGGTGATGTGGGAGTGTTATTGTGATGTGTAGGTGTGGGTGTTGAGGGAGGAACTCGGTGGGATGTTTCCGAATCTGTGAGGAGTGGTGTGTCTTTCCGCTTTTATCTGTATGTGGGAATTTGTGTCATTTTATGTCTGGGATGAGGGTGTGTGAATACGGTTGTGTAGGAATGAGTGTCTGTGTGGCAGGATGACATGCATGACTGTCACAGTGAACCTCTGAGGGCTCCCACCTTTGATCTAGAATGCGTGGTTGTGGGAGAGTTGGCAGCTTTGCAGGTTGTGGGCCTGTCTGGGATCTGTGTGGGCAGTGAGGACGTCCCTGTGACTCTATGACTCTGTGTCCCTGGTGCTCAGTGTGGACTTATAGAGACAGTAGTAGCAGCAACATGTGTGGCTGTTATGATGACTGCTTGTGTGTCGGCCTGTTTGGGAGCTGTGCCCCCGAGGCCTTGTGTCCCTGGTACCTGCATACATGGAGCATGAGGACTCACCAGCATGGGCCCTTTGTTGTTCTCTCGGTACTTGTTCTGCAGGAAGATGTAGGTGGCCAGGGCCCCCATGGAGTACAGGAAGGCAAACACAGCCACGGTGACAAAGAACTCAGCTGATGAGGAGTAGTCCCCAACCAGGAAGACCTTGTTGGTGCCCCCTCGGCAATTGGGCGCATCAAAGTACACTTGGTGCAGCCTGCAGAGAGAGGTGGGGAGGTGTGGCCCAGGCCCTAAGGACCTCCCCCTCTCCAGACATGGGTCTCCCAGATTTGAACAAAGTTCCAAGGAAGAGGAAAAAATATCTATTCACAGAGCACCTGGAATGTACCCATCACATTTCACTGATTGCTCAAAGCATCCTGGTGAGTTAGGTGCTATTCATCCTGCAGGCCAACTCAGATACTCTTTTCTCTTAGTTATTTCTAGAAATTACCAGGCATCCTCCTACCACAGGATCTTTGCATTGTTGTTTAGGTGCCATCAAGTTGGGTCTGACTCATAGCGACCCTATGTACAACAGACGAAACACTACCTGGCACTGTGCCATGCCCGGCACTGTGTCAGTGCTTCTCTGCTATTCATAAGGTTTTCAATGGCTGATTGTTTTTTTGGGAGTGGGCTTCCAGGTCCTTCTCCCAACCCTACAGCACCCGGTATTCCCAAGTGGTTTCCCATTCAAGTACTAACCAGGCCTGACTCTGCTTAGCTTCCGAGATCTGGTGGGATTGGATGCCACAGTGGTATGGCTGCAGGCATTGCCAGGAAGGCTCTTCCCTTAGATATCGTCATGTCTTATTCCCCCATCTCTTTCAAGCTTTACTCAACTGAGCTGGCATGGTGCCGACTCAGGAAACTGAGGCAGAAGGATCGTGAGTTCAAGGCCAGAGGCAGCCTGTGTAACTTAGTGAGACCTTGACTCAAAATAAAAAAAAAAAAAAGTGAGCTGGGGGTGCAGCCCAGTGGTAGAGAACTTACAAAAAGTATGTTTATGGCCTTGGGTTCAAGCCCCAAGTATCTCACACACCCAAAAAAACTTTATTCAACTGTCACCTCCTCATTGAAGCCTTTTTGGATCTATTTATAACTAATTTGAGCCATTCCCTCCCCATCGTCCTTAGCTCCCTTCCTTGCTCTATTTTTCTCTGAAGCAGTGATCTTTGACATATCAGGGTTTTTTTTTTTTTTATCTTGATTTTTGCTGTAACTACAAGAAGGCAGGGCTTTTTCCTCTGATATATCTCCAGGTTCTAGAACAGTGCTGGCACATAGTAAGTGCTCAAGCAATATTTATGGAATGACATGTACAGATGTGGAAACAGGCTGAGAGAAGTGCATTGGCTTGCCTAAAGTCACATAGGTGGCAAGGGGATGTCAGAGTTGGGGTTTGAACCCTGTTTCCCCCATACATCATATTGACTCCTATCCCCATCCCACTTGAGGTCCCTGAGAGAAAAAATGTATGCCTAGCAGAGGAGTCCCCAGCAGCTACAGAATAGGAAAAGACAGACAGATAGGTGGGCTAGCCAAGATTTTGGAACAGGATGTGTGTGTCTGAGTGGAGAGTGGCAGTCTAGGACAGTGTCCTGGGACTAAGGCCTTTCCGGTGGTGTGATGGAGGAGGGATTTGGGGAGATATGTGTGTGGGAAGAAGGACTGGAGTTGAGGACCAGGGTTCTGGCCTCAGATTGCGGGGCAGGATCCTGAGACTGAGCAAATGGTGCTGGGGTCCTTGTGTAGCAAAGGCCCTGAGGGAAGGGTCTTATATATTTTGGTCACCTACTCTATATAATTGTCTCATTTAATGACCCCCCCACCAGTCATTCTCCAAAGTGGGGCATTATCATATCCATTTTGTTTTGATATCGTCATGTCTTATTCCCCCATCTCCTTCAAGCTTTACTCAACTGAGCTGGCATGGTGCTGACTCAGGAGGCTGAGGCAGGAGGATCTTGAGTTCAAGGCCAGAGGCAGCCTGTGTAACTTAGTGAGACCTTGACTCAAAATACAAACAGAGGCTGTGCAAGGTTAAGTTACTTGCCCAAGACTGTCCAAGCAGTTGAATCTAGGCTTGAGTTTCTATGTTTCTAGGGGGCTGGGCTGGGGAAGGGGATGTCCAAGTGGGAATAAGGGCTCCTTGGAAGGTATCAGGGCACTGGGGAAGGATGGTTCAGCAGGAATTGGGGCAAAGACTTTTATCTGAGAAACTTGTGGGTAAAGGGAAGATCCTCCAAACCTGAGGTGCCAGGCATCGGAAGCCTGGGAGGGTCCATATGTAGCGTTTGTGATCTTGCAGATTCCCCCAGGGCTGGCTGTCAGTAGCAGTAGCAGCCCATGATGTCAACTACCCCACCTTCCCCAAATTCTCTTCTCCCTGGCTTCTGTGAACCCGCAGATCCCTAGTTGCCCCCTTACCTCCCAGGCCACGCTCTCCTGGCACCTCCTCCTCTTTCCATCATTGCTCTGGGCTTGGGCTGGGCTTTCCTCTGTCTTCACTCTTCCCTCTCCCCACTGAGTGATCTCTTGGGCCTACATTCACCCTTAGCGCTCCCAACTCCCCAGTTTCTACCTCAGTGCCTGACCTCTTTCCTGAGTTCCCAAAACAGACTTCTTTTACTTAGCTAACAACCACTTACGGAGCACTTCTTGTGTGCCAGGCACTGAGCTAAGCTAAGCACTTCACAAATATTAACTCACTCAGACTCATCAAAACCCTCTGGGGTGGGCATTATTATCCCCATTTGCAGAGGAGGAGGTTGAGACATGGAGTGGTTATGTGATTTGCCTAGGAGTGAAGGAGCCTCAGCGGAAATTCTATCAGGGGTCTGTCTCCCCACCCTTTAGGAGGCAGCGGCCCTGCCAGCTTGTGCGCACTCTGGCCTACCTAGCTTCCAGCCCAGTGCCTGGCCCACAGTGTGAGCTCAGGAAACGTCAGGATTGTTTCACTGGGTTTCATCATTCCCTATATCTAAGCACCCCCCCATTCTTCTCTATCACAAGACACTGTATTAGGATCCCCTCCTAGAACTTCTCTGCACCTGCAGTTAACCTCTTTATTGATTTGTTATAAGGTAGGCACCATGAGGATAGGGAGCTTGGTCTGTTTTAGTCACTGTCATGTCCCCAGCACTTTGAGTCCTACCTGGCAAACAGTAGGTTCTCAGAAAATGTGTATGGAATGAGTAAATGAATGGGGATTAAATAATACTGACTGACTTCCATTAATTTTTTTGCAGTGCGACGGGGTTGAACCCAGGGCCTTGCGCATGCTAGGCAAGTGCTCTACCACTGAGCTGCAGCCTCAGCCCTTTCTTTCTTATTTTGAGACAGGGTCTTGCTAAGTCGCACAGGCTGCCTCTGGTGATTTTTGTTGCTGTTCTGTGACAGAGTCTTGCTATGCAGTGCAGGCTGGCCTGGGACTTGGTAGGTAGCCTAGGCTGGCCTTGAACTCATGATCCTCCTGCTTTAGCCTCCCAAATGCTGGGACTATAGGCCTATGCTGCCACTCTCAATGAACTAACATTAATTGAGCATCTAGTGCACTAAAGTGTATGTGTGTGTGTGTGTGTGTGTGTGTGTGTGCACGCGTGCATGCACGCGTGTGTATCTTTTACTTTTTTTTGGTGCTGGGGAGGAACCCAGGGTCTTGCGCGTGCTATGCAAATACTCTCCTACTGAGCTACACTCCCAGCCTTGTCTTTTACTTTAGAATTTTGTTAGTCACTTGTCTTCTACCCCTTCCCTTCATTAGAACTGAGCCAGAGGGCGACAGCCTGTGTCTGTCTTGCTCACCACATGGTCCTAAATGTCCAAAGCAGTGCCAGGTACGCAGCAGGCGCTCAGTGCATGGGCAGTGATCCTGCCAGTTGTGGCCTGTTGAGGTGGGGGCTGGGCAGGGGTCCCTGGGAAGGAGGCATCAGCCAGACCCACCCCACCCCTGCCTCCCCCAGGTCTGCTGGGATACCAGGGAGGGGCACACCTGAATGGGTACTCGAACTCGACCTCGATGCTGAGGTCACTCTCGGTCTTGTTGGCACACTCCACGCTCAGCCGGAGCTCCCCGTCGTAGCTGCCACAGGTGGCAAAGGCGAAGATGGCAAAGACCTTGGGTAGCAGGGGTGGGAACGGCCACAGTGAGCCTGTGTGCATGTGTGAGGGGGTGCCCTCCTTTGGACAGATTGGGGGCCCAGCACAGGCAGCAGCAGATGGAGAGGTCCCCCCCACCCCCTAATCAGGGCTCATCGGGTCCAAGTACAAGCTGATTACAGGGGTGTGGCTGTCTCTTCTCTTTCTCTCTCTCCCTACCTCTCTGAGTTCTGACCTCCTTCCTTCTCTCTGCTTGTCTCTGTCTCTCTCTGTCCATCTCTGTATATCTCTGTGTGGTTGTGTCTCCATCTCTCTGTCTTTCTCGTGTGTCTTTGTTTTTCTCAGATGGCTCTGTCTCTCTGTGTCTATGATTTTCTGCCTCTCTCTCATCTCTAGATGTCTCTTTTTTCCCTGTCTCTGTGGGTGTATGTCTCTCTCTATGTCAGTGTCTTTCTGTTTCTTGGACCATTTGTCCCTGTTTCTCTGCTCTGTCTCTAATGTGGTTTCTGTATGATTCACTCTGTCTCCCTTGCGCCTTTCTCTGTGTGTTGGTTTCTCCTTTTCTCTTTTGAACTCAGCATCTCTGTCTCTTTCTCTCCCTTGCCCCATTTTCCTGCCTCTCTCTCTATTTCCATTTGTATCTGTTCTCTGTGCATCTTTCTCTGTCTCCCTTTTCTTGGTCTGTCTGTTCTCTCTCATCTCTCTTTTTTCCTGAGTATTTCCATCTCTACCTCATTCCCTATCTCATTCTCTGTCTCCTTCGCTGAGTCTGGTTTTCTCTGGCTTTGCATTGCTCCCTGAGCAATTGCCTTCAGGCTTCACCTCTTCCACCCCTCCCTTACTTCAAGAGAGGAGGTAGGACATCACATTCTGCCACTTCACAACGGGGGTACCCTCAGCCCTATGCGATGTCACAGCCCAACCGTTCTCTGGCCTGAACCCCTGGGATCTTACCCTGGCGCACAATTCTCTTATCCTCTTCTACTGCCCATCCATTTCTGGTTTCCCACCCTTCTTCTACCTCTGCTCTTCTGGACCCCAATACCACTCTGTCACCCTCCACTCCCCCCCCCACGACCCAGACCACACTCACCCATTGCAGCACCTTCACGAAGCCAAGGGGTTCCTTGACCACCCGGAACTGACCCCCAGCCACCAGCTGAGGAGAGAAACAGTGGGCAGGGGGTGGGGTTGTGGAGGATAGAGAGGGAGATAAGGGGGAGGGCTACCAGGTGATGATCCCCAGGGCATAGGGCATGTGACCTCTGGGAAGGTAACATTTGGGAAGGGAGCAGGAGAAAGTGACACCTTGGGGAAGGAGTGAGCACCAGCTTCTCAGAGAGAAGATGCCCCAGGGCTTGGGAGTGGTGGAGAGTCTGGGGTGACAGTGAGCCAGATGTTAAAGGAGGTCAGGAGTGAAGGTGGGGATGAGGTCTGGACTAGGTAGGGAAGGAGAGGCTAAACCCCTTAAAGGTAAATCAGATAGGGAAGAAGCTTGGGTGGACAGAATGAGGAAGGAGTCAGGGTTGTCAGAGTGGGGGAGGGGTCTTGGGTGGTGAAGGTGAGTCATAACAGGGCGGGAGGCAGGGTTGGCTAGAGTGGGGGAAGGGTCTGCAGTGATAAAGGTGAGTCAGATGGTGGGGGGGGCGTCTGAGGAGATGGGGATGGGGAGGGTTGGTACAGGTTAGGGAGGGGGCGAGGTTCTAAGGTGGTGTAGAAGAGTGAGATGGCGGAGAGGGTCTGGACTGATTAAGGTGAGGGAGGGCCGGGACATGGCTTCACTGGATATGTGTTAAGGAAGAGGAGACTGGGGGTATTGGAGAAGCAAAATTGGATCGTCTCCCTAGATCTGTTCTGGGGGAACGGGTGGTCATTTACCGGGGTGCAGTCTTTTTGGGAGGGGCGGGTGCCAGCCCTCCCCGCCCCACCCCCACACCTTCTGTCGCTCTATTTCCTAGCTCATCCTAGCTTATCCGCAGCCCCCAACCCAGCCTTCCTTCCACTCTCCCCTCCCTTATTCCTTTGCCCTCTACCAGCCCTCAGGACCCTCTAGCTCCCCTCGAGGTCGCCAGTACTGATCGGGGCTTCTGGCGGCCCCCGCTGCGGCAGCGAGGACGGCCCTCGCTGCGGCAAAGAGCTCACTCATTCTTTTCTCCACCTTTCCTTCCTCCCCTCTCCTGCCGCAGACCCCCAGCACCAGCACCAGGGACCGGGTCTCTGCTGCCAGGACCCTAGCCACCACTTCTCAGAAGCGGGGGTGCCAAAGCGGCCCGGTCCGCGTCGGGGAAGCGGCGGGCTCTGTCCGCGGTGCTGGAGCGCGTACCTGATTCACCACGTCCATGTCTGCCAGCAGCAGCATCAGCAATGCAGGGGGCGGAAGGTGCCTGCTAGCAAGGGCGGGCACGGGGCGCGGCGGGGGTGGTGCAGATCGTTGGAACAGCCCAGGCGGCGGTAGCCCCGCCCCTCGCACCCTCCGCCTTTTCCCTCTAGCGCCTGCGCAGGAGCCCTTGCCGGGTCTCGCCCGGCGCCATTCCAGTGAGGCTGCTGGAGCGGGTTAAGCGTGCTGGGAATAACATTTTCTGAAAACACAGCTAGTGTTCTGGGGGGACCGGCGACCGCTCAGTCCTATAGTACATTTTGCCAGGCCCTTTTCTGAGTTTGTTAAGTATGTGCACTCATTTAATCCCTATGTAGTAGGGATGATTAACTATGATTTTACAGATGAAGAAAACGAGTCCCTAGAGAGATTAAGTGACTTGCACAAGGTCACATAGCTAGTAATTGGCAGTGCCCAGAGTCTCTGCAGTTTAAACATAGTTCAAGGTCTTGAGGGTTCCTTTGTGAAAGTGCATAAGCACAACCAAAATAAGCTTCCTCCCTCCCACCATCTCTTTTTATTTTTCTCTTTTGGTCAAATCCTTGCCTATTACAACTCTATACTTTATCACCTATTTATTCCTCAGTCCTCTCTTAGTTGGACTACCCTCTCCTTCATGCTACTAAAACTAGGCCCATCAAGGTCAATGATGTTTTCCATGTTGCAAAATCCAACGGATTAAATGCAGTGGGGTTTAAGATGTGCAACATCACACTAAGAGAAATGCATATAAAATTATTAAGATACTGAGTAAGTGCTACTGTATCAGTATGTCATCTTACACACCGATAAAAAATACTTGGTAACACTGGCTGCCTGCAGAGGAAAAGGAAACTTTTTACTTTATATCCCTTTGTATCTTTTGAATTTTGAAACATCTGAATGTAATACCTATTTTTAAAACACCCAAATCACACAAATATGTAATGGATTCTTTCCAGTTGTTGAAGCAGCATACAGGAGGGTTTAAGAGCATGGGAATCAGCTGCTTGATTGTGAATGCCATTTCTAATATTTCCTCCTGCTTGATCTTGGACATGCAAGATGGTCTAAAATGGTACATAGAGGGTTATTGTATTGATTAAACAAGATAATCACTGTAATCCACTTTGCACAGGGCTGAAGAAATGGTTCATTTTATCTCCTTCATTTCTCTAGAATCCACTCATTTCTCACCAGCTCCTCTGTCACCTTCTCTGGCTAAGGCGACCATCATTTCTGCCAATTTTAGCATCTCCAGTCTCTTCCCCCTCCCTTCTGTTTTCAGCACAGCCATCAGAGAGGATCTATTTAAAATGCAAAGTTAACTATGTCACTACCTTATTCAAGTCCCTCCTTTGGTTTTCCATGCTCTTAGAAAAAACATCCCACATCTTGGGTTCTGGCATTCAAGGCTCTGCATGATCTGGCCTCAGATGGCTTCTACCTCATCCTCCAGCAGTCTCCCTTCCCTCATTATGCCCTGCCCATGACTTGCTTTTCCACAAATATCAGCTCAACCACCTCAAGCCTTTATTTCAAGGCCTAGTATAATTCTCTGTTCAGAGTCCCAGTCTTCAATTGTGGCCTCCCTCAAATTTCAGTCCTAGCTTGATTGATGCAAACGATACAGATGAGGAACTCTTGCTATGAGAGTGAGGAGGTGATCTATCAGTTAGATGCTCCCCAGTGGTGACCCCATTTTGCATCATTCATTATAGTTACCTCCAATTCCTTTGGAGAGGAGCTGACTCCTATTTTGGATGAGCCTTATCACATGTCTAAACCAACTCAGTTTGCCTGGTGAGAAACCCAGCATGATGCCTGGTACATGGGTAAATGTCTGATACATTTTCCCTGAGTGAATGAGACCCCCAAAATGGAGTAAGGAGCAAGAAGCAGAAAGAGGAGCTCAGGCATCTGTGTGGGAGAAGAGTGGGTGATTCTTAGGTGGTTTCTGGAAGGCCAGAGCGGCAACGAATGGGTTCCTTAAGGTCAGGAGTCCATCCTTTGCTGTCACCTACGTTTTCTGCCAGTGGATTTAGATTTCCTTCTCTCTCCCTCTCTCTCTCTCTCTTCCTCTCTGCAGTACTGGGGGTTGAACCCAGGGCCTCCCACTTGTATGTTTTGCAAGTGCTGTACCACTGAGCTGCACCCTCAGGCCACTTTTTAGTTTTTGAGATGGAGTCTCGCTAAATTACGAAGACTGCCTCTGGTATTGAACTTGCGATCCTCCTGCCTCTGCCTCCCGAGTCTCTGGGATTACAGGTGTGTGCCACTGCACCTGGCTTCTTCTCTTTTTTCAGGAAGAAGTTGGGAGGTAGGATACAGTGTGGTCCCAATTTAATGTCCCTGAAATTCCTGATGCCATCAGAGAACCTTCTCTGCTTAAAACACATCACATACCAGGCCAACTCTAATCTCCAGGTGTTTCCACTGGCAGAACTCTCTCATGGGTTTCTTCATCCTTTCCTTCACATTTGTCTGTCCTTCCTCAGTCTGGCATGACTGACCTCTGTGGAATATCTGCCTTCACCTACCATCCAAGCACCTGACACTTTTTCTCTCTCTCTCCCTTCCTTCATCTCTGTCCAGTGTCCTCCTCCTCTCCCACCACCTCTACTCTATCTCCAGCTTTGTTTGGCTGCTGTCTCTTCCCCCTCCTCCTCCTCCCCCTGCACCTCCCTCCCTCCCTCCCTTCTTCCCTGATGCTGAATAATCAGACCTAGCTGTCCTGGTTTCTGGAAATACCCATGTGTGGGCAGTGGTTTAGGGCTGGAAACAGAGATGGATGAATGGATGGATAGATGGGGACTGTTTAGTGGTCCCAAACCCCCAGCACAAGGACACTAGAAACTAGCAGTGTATACTCCATGCCTGTCTGTCTCTGGGGAAGGCAGGAGGTTTATTGAGCAGTGGAGGAGGGATGGGAATTCAGAGGGCATGGACACAGGTCATCTCATCTCCCAGGTCCTCCTCATCGAATCGGGAGAGGATAGACTCCTCGTCACTATAGAGAGAGTTGGTCCCTTGTGCCAGCAGGTCACTGGCGGCACTATCCATCTCATCCAGGGTCAGGCGACATGCATCTGCAATCTCCTGCTTGGCCAGGGCCACAAAGCGTGGGTCTTGGGCAAAGAGGCCAAGGCCTTCGGAAATAAGCACCTGGGGGCACAGATGGGATCAGTGTTGACCAAGGGCACAGTGTGCACAGAGGGGTCAATGAGGCTAAATGATGAACCCATGAGGGTATGCTGGGAAGTAAGTGGGAGACAGTGGTGAGCATATTATGATGAGAAGGAGGATATCTACATGCATGATACAGGGCCTGGAGATGCCTTTTCCCTCCTCCCCCAGCTCCCACCTCCTCCCCTTCTCCTCCTTTCCTACACCTCCCTCTTGACTCACAGCTTCCACCAAGCTGTCAGCACTGCCTCTCTTGCGGTGGTTGGGGTCTGAGTGGGTTCCAGGCACGTGAAGACAGGTGAAGGTACGCAATGGACCGCTGGATTTGCAGAGATATCCCTCTCCTGGTGCACCCTCCTCCACCAACAACAGTGGAGCATAGAGGAGACGACCTTTCTGAGGAGGGGTTGCCCAGGAACCCTGGGCCAGAATAAACATCAGAAGGATAGGGATTAATGGGTGGATGTGTGGGTCTAGGACTCACTCCCGTGAGTGCTGTCCCTCTCCTCCAATACAAAACTGGAACCAAACTGAGTGGGTATAAATCAGACCTGAGTTTCTTTATTTCTTTCTTTATTTGTGGTGCTCAATATAGAACCTGGGGTGATGGATGTGCTAGGCAAGTGTACCATGGAACTATATCCTGAGTCCCAGACTTGAGTTTGTGTCAGAGAACAACATGTCCGATCTCCTGCTTACTGGATATGTGATTTGGGGTAGGTAAACTTCTCTGGGCCTGAGTTCCCTTATCTGTAAATTGGGGGCTGTAATACTCACCCCACAAGTGTGGTGAGGATTATGTGTATTACTTCATGTGTGTCTCATTCTTTAGAAGGGCCTGACATGTAGCGTGTGTTTGATAAGTTCAATCTAGGCTGCCCTGACTCCTGCAGATCTCAACACACACACACACCTACCCGCCTCACCTGAGCCCTCCCAGGCCCTGAGTTCCGCCCACGATGATAGGTGCCTGGGATGGGTAAATCTTCACAACTCCCCTGGCGTTGCAGACACTGGATGGTGAAGGAGGGCTTCCGACCTGGGGGCAGATAACAATGGCACTGCCTCCCTGGCTCTGTTCTGCTTGCCCTGGGAGGGCCACTAGGGCCCATTCTAGCTCTTACCTGCAGGTGTGGGAGGTAGCAGACGGCGTCGTGGTAAATGGTGCCCATTTACATATCTCTGGGGTCGGTGAGGTGGCAAAAGGGCAGGGCGTGAGGGAATCCCTGCCTGCTCATCCAGGTAGGAGACACTGTGCAGAGGGGAGAACTAGGGATGAACCCAGGTCTGGGACTCAGAGCTGGGGTACAAACAGTCCTGCCCTCCCCTGCATGGCTTATGGGCTCATCCTATGTGGCTTGGCCAGGATACCTATCCGGAACTTCCTCTTTCTCATTCTGATTGTCTTGCCCTTTAGTTCCCTTGGGTTGAGGATTTCCTTCTTCTGGGATAGTGAACATGTGGATCCCAGAGCTTCTCCTGGGGAAAGTGAAGCACATTAGGCAGACCAATCCCTCCCCCATTCCCCTACCATAAGTAGTGCCGAGCCCCTGGTCCCTCTCATCCTATGCTCCATCCCCTACACAAACATTAGGCTTTACATTTTTTTTTCAGTACTGGAGGTTGAACCCAGGGCCTCATACATGCCTTGCAAGTGCTCAACTACTGAGCTACACCCCCAGCCCCTTTTTTATTTTTTATCTTGACAGAGGGTCTTGCTAAGTTATGTAGGCTGCTTCTGGCCTTGAACCTGTGATCCTCCTGCCTCTGCCTCCCAAGTTCTGGATTACAGGTGTACACCACTGCGCCTAGACATAATTTTTTTTAATTGGGGAAAATTCACATAACATAAAATGAACCATTATTCATTTAAAGGGAACATGAGCTTACTTTGAACAGGTATTTATCTCATTAGGACTCAAAGTTTCAAAACACTGAAGATTTGGCCTGTTGAAGAGATAGCCTCAACATGAGAAGTGGGGGTATGTTGGTAGGACTGAAAGCCAGGTGCTTGACATGCATGGTGACATTTCATCTTTTCATTATCCCCATGAAGTAGGTGTTATTGTCATCCCCATTTGACAGGTGAGGAATTGAGGATCACAGAAATGAAATGACTGTCCCAAGATCACTTAGCAAATGACAATCCAGGGTTTGAACTTAAACCCATTTGGTTCTACACCATGTACTTTTTACATTAAGCCTCTGCACTGTCTTTCTCATATGACTCTCTTGTAATACTCTTCCCACTTGAGCTCTTGAAACATCTCCATCCTTCCAAGATTCCCATTGGAAGGCCTCCAGGCCCTCTTCCCATGCCCCCCCAACACAGTGTCTAGCCCCTGCCTCCCCTCACAACTTTCCCCAGATGCTTGACCATACCTGTGGGCCTGGGATCCAGCCTGGGGCACACTGGGCTGTTTGGAGTTGGGAGCCACCCCATCGTCATCACTTGGCCCAGGGGAGAGTGAATCTGGGGGTCTCTCTCCAAGAGGCAGAGATACAGAAATCCTGGAGCTTCGGCGAGATGGGGGTTGGGACTCTATAGAGGCCTGTGGAGAGTCACAGGACTGAGAATTGCATCAATGTTATAGCTAAGTTACTTGTCAGGGTGTCTCCCTCCCTGGCCCATGAACTCCCCAGGGGCTGACTCTGGCTCTTGTCTTCCAACAGCCAATGGTAGGTACTGAATAAATATTTTTCCATTGTGGAGGGGGCTCCTCTCAGAAGGGTTTCCTCACTAAGTCAGTGGCAAAGATACTCAGGAGATTGGGGGAGTATTTTACAGTCAAGAGTCCTTGTGGGAGGAAAAAGTTGTTGTCCTCACTTTGGACACTTCTGGATCTTTCTCAGCTTCCTCCTCTTCTTCCTGTTGCTCTTCCTCTTCCTCCCCTTCCTCCTCTGTGTCATAGGTGAGGGCCTGCCGGATTTCAGGACCCAAGTCCTGCAGGCTCCTCAGACCAGCCTGTAGGGTTGAACAAAGGGGGAAATGGGCAGCTCATGTCTAAACTTCCCTTGAGTATATGGGGCAGATTGGGGTTCTTAATTACCCCTGACCCTCTATGGGGCCTGGAGCTTGAGTTTCTTTATCTATGACCTAGGTTTCATGAGATAAAGAAGGAAAGTCAGCTTCCACACACACAACCACACCAGACCCTGTCCTGAAGACCTGAAGGACAGAGGATGTGCTTGAAGGCGCCTCAGTTCCTAGTAGCCCCTTTTCTTTCCTCCTCCGAAATTTGCGGAAATAGTCTTGGATCAGGAACGTAGCATAGAATTTGCCCACAGTGACCTCCTCCTCTGGTAACAAGGGAGGGAAGGCAAAGTTACACAAGATTTCTCTGGCCCACCACTACCTCCCTAATCCATATCCACCAGCATGGATTCCCCCTCGCCCCTGGGCCAGTGCTGGTTTTGTGGTGGAGAACAATCAACTGGCATTCAAGCAATCATGATCCAAGCAATACTGGGTTCAAGGAGTTGAGGAGGTGGGCAGCTCACCATCTGGAGGGGGGATAACTTCATCCAACAGCTTCTGCTTTATCCGCTTCCAGATCTTTTTGATGACTATCCGTAGCTCCTGGTTGGCTTGTTCCAGGTTCCCTGCATTGGAGGAAAATGTGGAGCAGAGGAAACGGGAAGAAACTTCAGTTACCCCTCACTGTTGGTGAGGGACTTCAAAGCTTTGACCACAGCTGTACACCACACCCATTGGACATGGTGAGGAAAAAAGGCCTGGAGAAGCCAAGGCCACCTATTTTGAGGTTCAGAGCTAGGAGCGGGGTCTGTCACCTAATTAGTTTGCTCTTCTGCCCTCCCTGGGGACTCTCCCACTCCTGCTCCTCCCCTCTCCCACACCTTCTGTCTTGATCTTCAGGGATGTCCGCACCAGGGCAAAGAGTGTGGCGTTGAATGTCACTGTCCCATCTGAGTTGAGGGGCACATTCATGGCCACAAGTCTCTGCAAACATGAGAGACATGGAACCCACTCTGGGAAAATGCCAGGTATACAAGTGTGAATACCCAGGGCAGAAACCTTTGAGGATGCAGCCAAATACCCATCCCTACCCAAGGCAAGTCCTGGTCCCTCCCATGTGGTGTTGGTTCTCTGAGAGGCTGGGAGTGGGTGGGCAGGTACACAGACCTTACAGGCTACTCGGTGTGGGCACAACTTCCCGAATCCCAGGGGTGGCTGGATGCGTCTCAGCAGGGCAACCACATCCAGGTGCTTGATTCGGCCCCTAGGGCAATCCAGGAGGTCCCACTGGATTGACAATACCCCCAGCCTTTTCTCATGGCCCCATCAGCTCATCACTACCTCCCATACCAACACCCAAAGGTCTTCCAGGGAAGAACTAGAGGATAATTGGAGTGGGCAGAGGATAAGGGGCAGAGACAACCTTGGGGCATCTATCAACTAGATAGTGGGATGCATTGGTCAGAGGTTCTGGGAGTAGGGGACCATGGAAGGTAGCACATTGTCCTCTGGGATTCCAGGTAAGGTATTAGAGGGCATACTTAGCCCCGGGGTCATATTCAGACCAGATCCTCTTGAATTCGTCAAGGTGATGAGGGCCCAGGATGGACCAATCTCTGGTTAGATAATCGAAGTTGTCCATGATCACAGCCACGAAAAGATTTATGATCTGTGGGCCAGCAAGCACACAGATAAAGGGCAGAGGTGGGTTGTAGAAATGTGAGGCGGGGGTGATCATTTAGGGTAACTGTGTCACAAGTCCCAGGTTGATCTTATTGTCAGGCCAGCCTTCAAGGACAGCCCTCATGGATACCCTTGGGCCTCTCAGGGCCAGCCCTCATGACAGTGGTGGTAGCTTTGGGGAAATGGTTCTCACCAGGAAGGCACAAAGCATGAAGAAGCTGATAAAGTAAGCAATGGCAAAATTGCTGCCGCAGGTAAACTCTTCTCCAGGGCCGAAGTCAGATTCTGGGTCACACCGATTTCCAGGAAGGCTGGCAAGCATTATCTCCTGCCATGCCTCACCAGTGGCACACCTGGAAGGTCACACAGGGGTGACATTTTAGAGAAAAGCCTATACAGTTGTGGTGAGTGGAGTTGTGGGTGGCTGGGGGAGTGAGGTGACTCACTTCCTATGAGGGGCTGTGCCTGGCACAGACAGCATTTCAATATTTTAACAGCTAGCATGGCCGTGGTGATGATAGTCATGTTTGCCTCTTAGAGATGAGGGCACTGTGGACCAACAAGGGGGTGCATCTTACAGCTACAAACAGAATGGCTGAGACTAGAATATTCTAATAGACTCCTCAGATCACAGCCAGAAAAGGTCTCAGGCTATATGGAACTCTAGACTGCCCTGATATTTCCAAAGCTCAGACAGTCTGGAACCCAGAGAGGGTGTTCAGGCACTAAGGGCATGCTGGGAACCAAGGTAGCAGGGAAGTGGGGAGATACACCTGAACAGAAGCAGCACAGCCTGTGGAAAGGTCTGGAAGTTGTTGTTTCTGTTGATCTGTGTGCCATCCTGAAGAGCCACCTTGCCAAACATCTGTAGGCACAAAGAGGATGCGTCTGGGGGCTGAATCCATGCCTCCACATGTTCTCACCCATTTCATATTTCTTAATACATAAAAGATGCTCATGACCCCCATAAGCGGGCACTGCTGATCCCATTTCTCAGCTGTGTAGACTGACTCAGGGTAATCTAGTTTGTTTGTCTATGTTTCTACCCACCACTCCCACTTTGGGGCTATTTTTTACCCAATTGCCCCCCTCTGGCAGAAGGATGCCAAAGGGCTGTTCCCTAGGATCCTCACTTACCTGCATACCAATGACTGCATAGATGAAGAATATCATGGCTATGAGAAGCGCCACATAGGGCAAGGCCTACAGGGATAGGTGGAGGACAGATACTCAGGTCCAAGTAGAGAACTACAAGCTTCAGAATGTACTACTCCCCACAGCCTGGGCCTACTGGGAGACGAAGTTCATCCTCAAAGTCTCCAAGACTACCGCTGTCTCCCAAATGTGGCCATAGTATTAAATAGAATAGGGTAAAGTACATAAGGCCAGAGGGAGTTGGGAATTAAGAGCCCCCAAAGGAGGGAAAGCTGGAAATGGTAGGTTGGAAGTGGGTATGGTGTGTTGGGTGCTGGAGTTCTGGGAGCAGTAAGGAGGCAGGCTGAGAGGTGTGAGGTGGGGGCCAAGTGTGGTCACAATGCTGAGGTGGAAGATTACCTGGAAGGATTTGATGAATGTCCAGAGCAAGGTACGGATCCCTTCACCCTTACTGAGAAGCTTGACCAGCCGCATGACTCGGAAGAGGCGAAAGAAGGTGATAGATATGCGGGAGCTGTCCTCGGAGCTCTGGGATTGGGGATGCAGTGGGGATGCTCAGGTCACACTTGCCCCAGCCACCTTCCTATCTCATGCCCTGTCCCTTCCAGCCTCTAAATCCCTCAGAACTCAGGCCCTGGAGGGGTCAGGGAGCATTTCTAAAGACTCTTGTTAAGGGAGGGAGGGTAGAAGGGTAGAAAGAGTATCCCTGTGGTGGAGGGGAGCTACCTCGCCAAGGTGGCCACCATTCTGGAAGGTGATATGGCCAAAACAGATGATGGAAGAGATGATGAGATCATGGGTCCAAACAGACAAGGGCAGAATTGATATAGCAGATATGGGAGATGATGGAGAAGGTTATATGGTAGTGGATCAAGATGGTTGTGGAAAAAGTTGATAATAGGGATGGAAAAGAGAGGAGAGAGTAAAGGGGATGATGGAGGAAGGACATTGAAGGATATGATGAAGCAAGTATGTCATGGAGATGGAGATGAGAGCCGATGGATGACCCAATGGGGAAGCCAGTAATAGAGAAATGGACACAACAGCACGGTCAGTTGAGGTGATTGAACCATGTAGTACCCAACAGATGAGATGATGGAGCCAATGTTGTAGTCAGTGGTGATGACAAAGCCAGGAAAGAATTGGTATTGGAGACGATGGTGTTGGTGGAGGAAATGGAGCCAATGGAGTAGTCAGAACAGATGATGGCGCCAGAACAGGAGTCAGTGGAGATGATGGAGCCAGTGGAGGGGGAGGTAGAGACAATAACAGAGGGAACAAAAATAACAGAAAAGGCATTTTAGGAAATTGTAGAGCCAGTGGAGAGGTTGCAAAATGGAATGAGGGAGCTGGTTGAGGGAGAAGGACTTTGGCTGAGCCCAACAGGGACCTAGAATGGGGAACACTGAGTCTCTAGGAATGGGAAGGATGTGGGTGGCAGCTACCTACCCAAGTGAGTGAAGGCATCAGGGTAGAGATGGGGAAAGTTTTAGGAGGGGAAGTGGGATAGAGAAGAGGACAATTCTCACATTAACTTCAGTGACAGCAATGTCCACTACGCTGCCCACCACAATAAGAGCATCAAACGTGTTCCAGGCATCAGCAAAGTAATGCTGTAGACAGGAGGAAATCAGTGCACTGTCTTCTCTGAGATAACAGGTCAAGGTAGGGGCTGTTAGTGGTAGAGGTTATTGGGGGGGCAGGGCCTGGGTTGGACCACACAATGGGTGTGCATCTGAATCGTTCTAGTTTCCTAGTGCCCCCCCCCCAGAGCTCTGGAATGTACTCCCTGTCCCAGGGAATTCACCCACTGGGTAGGATAGAGGGGCACCTTGGGTTTGAAGGCGATGATTTTGAGCACCATCTCAATAGTGAAGAGGCCAGTGAAGACCATGTTGAGGATGTCCATGGCGTAGTTGAAGGGAGCAGTCTGCTCATAGTGCTGGGGGAGAAAATCAGGTGGGGACAGAGCCTGAGGCAGAGGCCCCCCACCCCCAACCAAATAGTCCCTACCCTGGGCTAGGTTAGTCTGGGGAGGTGCTAGTGCTATGGATTTCTCAAACCCCTTGTCGGCAAGGCCTGTTCTGCTGGTGAAACTGAAACATGAGTCTGCTGATGGTTGACAGCTTCTAGGAGAAATATTTTGATTTCCGTTAAAATACTCAAATGAGGAGAGCCCCTTGGGGCAACTCTCTCTCCTTTTTTCTGCCTCAAATGTGGTTTTGATGGCTGGAGTAGCTGTCTTATGACCATGAAGCAACAATCATGAGAATGAAGGCCAACTTGCCAAGAATGGTGAAGCAAAAAGATGGACAGAGCCTGGGTTTGTGATCAACAGTGAGCAGACAACCTACCTCTGTGCTTCTCATTATGTGACTACCATATTTCATTGACTTCAGGATGCATATCTTTTTACATTTTAGAAATTCTGAAATTGGGGTGCATTTTACAATCATTGAAAATTTACACTGGCCCTGAAACATTATTTTCACATCCTTTTTGTTTGTTTGTTTGTTTGTTTTTTTGAGACAGATGCTCATTGTGTAGCCCAGGGTGGCCTTGAACTTGTGTTGATCTTCCTGCTCCACCCTCCAGAGTGCTGGGATTACAGGCGTGCACCACCACATCTGGTTTGTTTTCACATTTTTACATGTCTGAATTCAAAATGCAATTTACAGTTATTGGCCTTGCATTTGAAGAAATGTGGCAAATGTCTTCATAGATTAAGTATCTATCATTTGGGGGATTTGTTACTTGCAGCCCAAGACATTCCTAATGGGTCCCAAGGGATCATGTGGAAAGAACAGAGGCAGGTGCCTGGCTGGGGTCAGGATAGGGAGCTCAGACCTGCATGGCCAGGGCAACCGTGTTGAGCAGGATGAGCAGGAACATGAGGTACTCGAAGGCAGCAGAGTTCACAGTGGCCCACACATGATATTGATGCGGGTTTTTGGGGATGTATCGGCGGAGTGGCTGGGCCTTCAGGGCATACTCCACACACTGGCGCTGCATAGCAGTGCAGGACATGAGTGAGCAGGATGGTCCCAAAGCAAGGGGAGCAGGGTTGGTGGCCATGAGTAGGGGGCCAGGGATCAGCATTCACCTGGTTCTTGTCCAGCTCACAGTTTTGGTACTCCTGCTCGCCCTGGGCACGGAAGGTGATGATAACGAAGCCCACGAAGATGTTCATCATGAAGAATGCGATGATGATGATGTAGACAATGAAGAACACAGAGATCTCCACATGGTAATTGTAGATGGGGCCCTCATCTTCTGCGTGTGCATCGATGGCCTTGTATAGCAGCCTGTGGCAGCCAGTGGTGGGCAGAAGAGAGGGTATCCCAGCTCTCTCAGATCTGTTCCCAGACCACTTCTCACAGATATTCCAGGGTTTCCTGTCTGGCTTCTCAAAACTAAATCCCAAACCTAACCATGTGGGATCTCCATACATTATCTAAGAGAAACTTACCAGGCACTCAAAAGATCCCAAATCTCTTGTCTCAGCCCCCTAAAGTCTCAGGGAATCCCAGAGAGCCCTCTAAAATATCCCTATCCAGGCCCTCTGCATCCCTCAAGTCCTCACAGACCTACAAATTGCCTTATCCAGTCATTTGAAGACCCTCATGAAGTTCCCTAGAATTCTCCTGTCCTTTGCCACAACTCCTCACTCCATCTAGAGCCCTTAAAGTTCTCTAAATCCCCTGGCCCACCATCTTGAATCCTCTGCTCCATTGCCCCTAGTAATCTTCAGCTCATCCCAAAGATTTACGCAGCTCTCTGGAAACCCCTGAATCCCCTCCATCTCCTTAGGGGACCCCCTTCTAGTTCCCTCAGACCTCTACTCAATCCCTCTAAATCCTATCCAATCCTTTCTACACTTCCACCTAGGCCCTTAGAGACCTCTACCCAATTCCTGGAGGCCCCCCACCCAAGTCTCCAAAGAACTCCCAGCTAGCTCCTGGGAGACCTCCACCTAGTCCTCTGACATACCCACTAATCTCTGTTGTTGTTGTTGTTGTTAGGTGCCGTCGAGTCAGTATCTGACTCATAGCGACCCTCTGTACAACAGGGGAAACACTATTGTCAGTGCTTCTCTGCTGTTCATAGGGTTTTCAATGGCAGATTGATTTTTGGGAGGGGGTTGCCAGGTGCTTCTCCCAAGCCTACAGCTTCTGGTGTTCCCAGGTGGTCTCCCATCCAGGTACTAACCAGGCCTAACCCTGTTTAGCTTCTGAGATCTGATGGGATCGGATGCCACAGGGCTACCACTGCAGGCTACTAGTCTCTAGAAAACCCAATCCAGTCTTGAGAAACCTTCATTAATTCCCCAAAGTACCCTTGCATCCACTCCCAGATCCCCAGTGAGTGCCCTGGTGACTGCTGCCCAGTTCCCTGCCATCCCTAGGGCCCTGCCCCTTACGCAGGCCAGCCTTCAAAGGTGGAAACAGTGAACAGGGCCATCATAGCTGAAAGGACATTGTCAAAGTTGAAATCGCTGTTGACCCAGAGCCGTTCGCGGACCAGGGGCCGTGACACATCTCCATCGGGATAGATGAGGAAGGAGCCCCTGTGGATGTTGCCAACAGGCGAGGTGAGTGGGGAGGGGTCGGGAGCTGTGGCAAAGTGTCTCTAGCAAGGAGGTGGCAGGGCATAGTGGTAGAGCTGGACACTGTTCAAATCATGTCCTTCTATTTTCTGGACACCTAACTTTTATGCTCCCATTTTCCCCAGCTATGAAATGAGGATCCTAACAGAACCCGTTTCCTGGATTGTCACAAGATTAAAGAAGTCTGTAAATGAGACAAATGTCTGGCACAGAGTCAGCATCATATCATCTTCACTAGTATCATAAGCATCTTCGCCAGCCAGGAAGGAGTACTAAGAGTGGCCAACATGTGTTGGCACTAACTCTATGACCCACACTGTTCTAGGTTTTCCATGCAGGAACTTTACACTGTGGTACACTTTCCACGCACTGACTCACTACTCCTCACAACCACCTGGCCACTTTTTTCACCCCAAGAATTGCCCCCAACTTTCATGAAGTGGGTTTGAACCAGGATGGCCTGGCTTCACAGCCCATGCTTTTCACCCCTACCCTCCACAGGCATACAGTTGGAGCCTGTGACTTAGAGCAGGGGTAGGGATTGCTAGGGGGTCTTCAGTAGAATGTAGGTAGCCCTGAGCAACATGGAGAAGGGTTTGGGTGAGGTCACGGGTGGGGGTGCCTCTCAGGGCTTGGTGAGATCTTAGGGCCTCTGCAGTTCTTGGGAGAGTACTGGGAGTGTATCCTGGCCTTGGAGAGTTTGGGGTCCTAGGGACCTAGAGGAAATCTGGGGGTCTCTGCAGTTTTGGGGAAGAGGCCCTAGGGGCTTTGGGGGCATTGGAGAGGTCTAGGGATGCCTGCAGCCTTTGGAAGGGATCCTGGGAGGGCCTCAGGCACTCACTTGCATTCTTTGGGGGTGTGCTTGGCCTCATCAGTACAACTGTAGAATTTCCCCTGTAGGGAGGATATCTGTCAAGCAGGTTCAGCCTTCACCCCTACCCCTCACCTTGACCCCCACCTGGGTCTCCCTCCAGCGTTTCCCCACCTTGAAGAGCTGCACACCGATGCAGGCAAACATGAACTGCAGGAGTGTGGTGACGATCATGATGTTCCCGATGGTCCGGATGGCCACAAACACACACTGTACCACGTGCTGCAGGCACCCATGCACGTGGCTGATGGACACTGCAGGCCACTGAGGCCATGCAGCAGGGGCTCAGATGGTAGATGCAGCTCGGGGACTTGGGTCAGGGACATGGGGTTGTGTATCAGGGATACATAATCAGAAATGTGTGGCCAAAAGGCAGTGATATGGGCTGAGGGATGTGTGAACACCAGCCAAGAAAAAGTGTTTGTCAGGCAGGGATATGTGGGCAAGTGTCAGGGACCAGAATTAGAAAAAACGTGATAAGGATTGCATAGTCACTTGTAAGGAACATGGGTCAGTCCACATGGCCAGTGGTCAAGGATGTGTGGCCCAGGCTGCACAGTGCTACCTTGGTGCAAATGGTCAATTGGATCAGTGAGGCCGGGCAGGGCCTGGGCCCTGTGGGTTTGAGTGAGGGGGCCTTACCTTGAGTCCCTTGGCCCTATTGATAGCTCGGAGGGGCCTCAGTACTCGGAGTACTCGCAGAATCTTCACCACTGAGATGGCACTGGAACTGGGGAGGGGGTGGTCCTCAGTCCTTGACCCAGGCTTGGCTCTGGCTCGGGGAAGAGTGGGGTGGGCAGAGGGAGGTGTCACTCACTGGATGCCGAAAGAGATGAGGGACACGCTGACCACAAGCAGATCTAACAGGTTGAACCAGCTACGGCAGAAGGAGCCACGGTGCAGGAAGGCCCCAAACACTGTCATCTGGGGACCAGAGGACACCAGGTTAGACCTGCGATTTGGGGATAGTTGGGGGAAATGGGGAAACAGGGACCAGAGAGGTGGGCTGTAGGGGTGGGAGGGGTATGTGTTAGGGCAACTGAGGGTATGGTTAGGGACCCATTCGTCACCTTTAGTAGAATCTCCACAGTGAAAATGGAGGTGAAGGCATAATCGAAGTACCCCAGAATCTGGGGGGAGTTGAGAAAGAGGGGGAGCCAGTGAGTCATGACTGAATGGGGCACATATGCTTCTCTCTGTAAGCATTGCCCCACTCATGCTCACTGTCATGACGCACTTCTCTGTGAGCCAGGAGGTTTGGCCCACAGAGACAAGGGCTCGTGTTTGGACTCCTCTGCCTCTCCCCAGCTACAAGGGTGCCCTTAGCCTGCTTAATCTCTCTGAGAACAGCTTCCTGTCCCCTCCCACCCAATTAAATCCTGATCCCCTGCCTGGCACTTCCCCAGGCATGTTGCACACACAGTACTGGTGGGCACCATGATTGACCTCTTCCTCAGCCCACTCAAGGGATTTCTCCCTATCTCCACCCTGGCCCTGCTTGTGCCCAGCAAGGCATTGCTGCTAGGATGCCTCCAGCCCCAGCCACAAGCTCACGTGGTTACGGAAGGAGTGGGCTCGGATGGGATCCTCAGCGGCCAGAGACACGCTGCTGAGGATGATGAACACCAGGATGAGATTGGTGAAGATATGATGGTGGATGAGGGTGTGGCAGGCCTTCCTCAGCCTGGGGAGGGAGAGGGGCCTGTGGTCAGAACCTTGGGTTACAGAGGTGACTGGGAGAGCCCGAGGGATTACAGCTGTGTCTTGCTGCTGCCATGGCAGCTCCACGGCCCTCCACCTGCCCTAGCCCCACCTGGCCCAGCCCCACTACCACTTGCCCCACTCACGGGTTGGTTTGGCTGAGGCAGAAGAAGGCACTGCCCTCAGGGATTGGTACCACCTTCTCCTTAGGTACAACTTCCTGCAGGAGTTCCACACGCCCTGCACCCTCTTCCTCCTCTTCCTCTTCCTCCTCTTCCTCTTCCTCCTCCACCCCTGGCACTGGAAAAAGTAAAAGAGAAGATTTATTGAGGAAATTGAGGTAAAGCTCCTGGAATGGATTTTGTCACATGACAAATTCTTCCCATTTCCCTGCCAGTATGTCAGCTCCTTGGGGAAAGCATCTTAGTCTGATTTGTCTCATGTTGTGTGCCCATCCCTTAGAACAGTGCTTGGAACATAGCAGAAGCTCAGTGAGTGTGTGTTGAGTGAATATGCTCTATATACACAATTTGATAATAAAGGCCCTGAGAAGTTCTGCAGTAAAACAAAATATCTGCTTCTCTTCTTTAACTTCAGTGTTCTCAATGTTGCTGGCCACACACAAAGTCCATTCTTTTCAGAATGATCTCTCTTTTTTCTCTTTCCTTCCTTCCTCCCTCCCTCCCTTTCTTCCTTTCCTCCTTTCTTCCTTCTTTCCCTCCTTCCTTTCTTCTTTTCTTTTCTTTTCTTTTTCTTTTTTCAGTACTGGTGGGCTGAACACAGGGCCTCTTGTATATTTTGCGAGTACTCTACCCTGGACATTCAGACCCTTTTATATTTTTGACAGGGTCTCACTAAGTTACACAGGTTGCTTCTGGCCTTGAACTTGTGATCTTCTTGCCTTTATTTCCTGAGTAGCTGGGATTACAGGCATGGGGCACCACACCCAGCTTTCTCTTATTCTCTTATGGTGCTGGGGATGGAACCCAGGGCCTTGCACATGCTAGGCAAATGCTGTACCACAGAGATATATCCCTAGCCCTTGTTCTTTTTTGAGACAGGGTCTCACTATGTAGCCCAGGCTGGCCTTGAACTCGACATCCTCCTGCTTCCACCTTGTGAGTGCTGGGATTACAGGCATATGCCACTACCCCTGGTGCCTTCAGGATGATCTGGGAGAAACCTGCTCCCCAGAGAGGAAGTTGTGAGGGGTCAGGAGCTCTCCGCCTGGGTTCTGTTCTCCAGGTCCCATACCTCCTCAACCTGGCTCTGCCCACTTGCCTGCTCCTTCACTCTTTGCTCCTTCCTCCTCATTCTCCCCACAAGGCACCTGGAGACAGGAAGATGGGAGTCATTGATAATGGGGGAGACACTAGGGTGTGGACACAGGGGAGCCATGGAAGGGAATGGAGGAATGAATAGGCAGAGGATCGGGGTTAAATCCAGGAACACAGAGACAGGTGTGGATGGTAGGGGAGGTGTAGACAGCACGCAGGCTTCTAACTCACCAACACTCCATTCTCCTGTGGGGGATTCCCTTCACTGTTCTTCTCTCTGTGTGAGGAAATGGGGGTTGACTGCTATAGATCAGTAAGTCTAGGGGGCCACTGAAGTCAGAACAGACCTTTCTTGGGTCTCCTAGAACCTTCCTGCTTCTTTCCTCACCAGCCCCCTCCAAGTTTATTCTCACAGCAGGCAGAAGGTGCCTTTCAAATCCTGTCTGGTCCACCCCTCTTCTGCTCACAACCCTCCTATGGCTCCCCTGCCTCAAGAACAAAAGCCAAGGTCTCACTCTGACTCAGAGTGCCCTTAGTCTGGCCCCTCTATTCCCACCACCATTTAACCTTGCTTCCTACCATTCTCTTCTTTCCTCACTCCATTCCTACCTTACTGGTGGTTTTGGTTTGTTTGTAATGCTGGGGCTGGAACCCAGGGCCTCACACATGCTAGGCCAGTGCTCTACCACTGAGCTCTGGCCCTAGCCCTTTTTTTTTTTTTTTTTTTGCTAATTATATTACCACCTCGGGACCTTTGCATTTTCTGTTTTCTTCCCTTGACTACTCTTCCCCCAGATATTTGCCTGGCTCACTCCCTACTTCATTCAAATATCACTTCCTTATAGAGATCTCCCTTGACTACCCTAACCAAAGCAAGCAACAATCTTCATTTCTCTCCTTCCCCTCTTATTTCTTTCTCTTATTTTATTTTTGAGACAGGGCCTTGCTATGTAGCTCAGACTTGCCTTAAACTCTTTTTTTCTTTTGGTGGTACTAGAGGTTTGAACTCAGGGCCTCATGCATGCTTTGCAAACACGCTACCACTGAGCTGCGCCCTCAGCTCATGTTTTAAATTTTGTTTTGAGTCAGGGTCTTGCTAAGTTATGCAGGCTGCCTCTGGCCTCAAACCTGCCATCCTCCTGCCTCTGCCTCCTGAGTTGCTGGGATTACAGGCCTGTGCCACCATGCCTGGGTTCATTTCTCTCTATCCTTTCATTCTGCTTTCTTTTTCTTCATTACTTATTATTAACACGTACTTAAGTATATATTCATTTGTTTGTGATTTCTCACCTCCCCTAACTAAAATGTCACCTCCACAAAAGGTGAGGAGGACTCTGCCTTGACCCTTGTGCTGTCTCTGTAGCATCTCCAATAGGGTCTGCCACAAAGTAGGTGCTCAATAGATGCATACTGAATGAATGAGGCCTGGCAGCTGGCATCTGGAGGTTAGGGTTACCAGGGTGTGGGACATGTGTGGGGTTTCCAGTCAGGGATCTCAGAGAGAGATTGTCTTGGGGGAAGCCCAAGCTCACCTGCCCTTATCCTTTGCAGCACCTGCATCCCCACTGGCCAGGTTATCCACAGCAATGGCAAGAAACACATTCAACAGGATGTCTGGGATGAACTCAGGTGGCAAAGATGGAGAAGCATTCTGCCTGTGAGCCACCCAGGCCCACTATCCACCTCCACCCCACCCCCACCAAGCTTCCCAAATCTCTAAGGATACAGTTGCCACAGATGAAGAGGATGATAAAATAGACACACACCAGCATTCCTGGGAAGAAGGGGCCACCGTAGGCCATGATACCATCATACATGACCACATTCCAGTCCTCACCTGTCAGAATCTGGGCATGGGAAGTCACCATGAAGAGCTTAGGACCCCAGTAACTCCAGGGTCCCCCCCTCCAATCCACCCATTTCTGGGTGTCCAGGCCTCACCTGAAACACAGTGAGCAGTGCCTGGGGGAAGGTGTCAAAGGTGCTTCGCTTGGTATGGGTCTGGTCAAAGTTGAACTTTCCCCCAAACAGCTGCATGCCAAGCAGGGAGAAGATGATGATAAACAGGAAGAGGAGAAGCAGCAAGGACGCAATGGATTTCATGGAATTGAGCAGGGAAGCCACAAGATTGCTCAGCGATGCCCAGTGCCTGCAGCAGAGACAAAAGGGGACAGAGGTGACATCCTGTCCACTGGAAAGTCAAGAGCCAGGGCAGGGTTGTAGCTTGGGTTGCCCTAGTGTGGTCTGGGTTAAAATATGCTATGGTAAACTGGGTTTGGTAACACACACCTATAATCCCAGGACTAAGGAAGCAGAAGCCATAGGATCATGAGTTAGGCCAGCATGGGTTACATAGTGAGTTCAAGGCCAGCCTGGACTACAGAGTAAGACCTTGTCTCAAAAAAAAAAAAAAAAAAAAAGAAGAAGAAGAAGAAGAAGAAGAAGAAGGCTGGGAATCAGATGCTGAAGAAGAAGAAGAAGGCTGGGAATCAGATGCTGTGGCTCATGCCTGTAATCTAAGATACTGAGGAGGCTGAGGTGGGAGGATTACAAATTCGTGTCCACAGGCAGCCTGGGCAACTAAGTGAGACTCTGTCTCAGAATAAAAAATAAAAAAGGAGCTGGGGGTGCAGCTCAGTGGTAGATCACTTGCATAGCATGCATGAGACCCTGGGTTCAACTCTCAGTACTGCAAACAAAGAAACAACCCCCCCCAAAAACCAAAACCAAAACAAAATCCAAAAACCAAACCCAAGGGCTGGGGATGCTTAGTGGTAGAGCATTTGCCTAGCATGCGCATGGCCCTGGGTTCCATCAGCAGCACTGCAAAATAAATAAATAAAAGAAAGATAAAAAAAAAAGGCTACAGTGTCAAAAAATCACTTGGTTTTGGAGTTGGGGTGTGGTGAGAGTGAGAAATGAGATGGCTGAGTTTGGGGTTCAGGTTTGGTATTAGAGGTGTAATGGGAGATGAGGTTGGGATGGAGGTGTAGGCGGAAGTTGGTGAAGCTAGAATTGGGTTTCTGGAAAAAGCTGGGCATGGGGTCGTGTTTTGGGGTTGTGTAGAAATTTGAGGCTGGAGACAGAGTTGGGAGAAGGTTGAAGTTGAGTGTTGGAATAGGAGAGGGGTAGGGGAGGAAATTGGGGCCGGGACAGAGAATGGGGTTGCAGTTGGAGCAAGGGTGCTAGTCAGAGGTTAGGGATGTGTTTGAGGATTGAGGATGGTGTAGTTGGTGGTTAGTCATGGGGCTGGGCCTGGGAGTTAGGAATGAGAGATTGAGTTGGGCTTGGGATTGGATGGTAAGGTTGCTTGTGGATGATGACTGGTTGGGGGCTGCAGTTAGAGATGGTGTTACAGTTAGGGCATGGGGATGAGTGTGGAGATGGGCCTGGAGGTAATGTGAGAGCAGGAGCTGAGGTTGAGGAAGGGTATGGAAATGGAGTAGACACTTTCTCCAGTGGACTCTAATCTCCACAAAGGCAGGAACTTGTGTCTGCTCGGATTCCTGGTGTTTCCCTATGGCCCGGAAGGATGCTCAGCATGCGGTAGGTGCTCAATGGATGTTTACTAAATGAAGGGTGAGGCAGATGAAATTATCATTGGTGCTGGAGTGCAGAGTGTTGGGGCTGTTTGGGGTCTCAGTCTCCCCCCATACACACCTGGTAACCTTAAAGATCCTAAGAAGACGCACACATCGGAGCACTGAGATGCCGAGGGGCTGCATGGCGCCCACCTCCACCAAAGTGGTCTCTAGGATGCCCCCGCAGACCACGAAGCAGTCAAAGCGGTTGAAGAAGGAGGCGACGTAGACAGAAGGGCCCAGACCATAGAGCTTGAGAAGCATCTCCACCGTGAACAGACAGAGCAGCACTTTGTTGGCGTACTCTGTGGGGAGAGTGGCAGCAGTGACTGGACTGGCCAGGATCCATGGTGACACATGGGGAGCTGGGGGCCATGGGGTGATCTTGGGGTGTTGGTATCAGACCAGGTGCAGGCAGGAGGTGAGGGTGGGGGTGAATTTAGAAGTCAGAGTGGGTGACTTTGGAGGGGTCTGGAGCTGGGGCAAAGGGTAGAGCTGGAGTGGGGACCAGAATGAGCCTCTGTGAATCTGGGAAGACTCTAATTCCAGGATAAAGTTCACATCTACAGTCTATTATCTTTCAATTTATTTTTGTTTTTATGTTTTTGGTGTTGGGGATGCAATCCAGGGCCTCATGCATGTCCTCTACCACTGAGCTGCACCCCTAGCCCTGCGTGTACAGTTCAGTCGGGATTGAGGCTGGTTTAGGAGTTATGGTTAGAAGCAGGCTTGGTTGTCACTTTGGGTTTGAGACTTTAAGGAATAATAACAGCTAGCACTTACAAAGTGTTCACTTTATATAGGCCATGTAACTTTCTACTTGAACTCATTTAATCCTTCCAACCACTCCAGGACGTGGATGCTGTCATCCTCTCCATTTTGTGGATGGGGAAACTGAGGCACAGGGGGGTTAACTTGTTCAGATGGCATGGTGTTAAGAGCCTGGATTTGGGGGCTAGGCTGCCTTGGGTTCTAATTCCATCTCTGCCTCTCAGGAGCTGAGTTCTGGGATTAGTTGCTTAACCCTTCTGTGCCTTGGCGATCAGGACTCCGGGCCTTAATACTTAATTCATGCAAGGTTGTGGGGATAAGAGATTGAATTCAGACGTGAAATTCTGAGACCAGCGCTTAATGCGCACAGCGAGTGTCACATAAGTGTAAGCAGAAAGGTGGGATGGGACATGTTGAGGTTTCCGCATTGATCTGGGTGGGAAGGCGCTGTGTGGGGACTGGGGCTCCTTATGGATCTTGGATTTGAACTTCCGGTGTGGAGGGAGCAGGAAGTGGGAGAGAAGGCTGGCAGGCTGGGGCCATACCCTGGGTCTGGGTGAGCCATAAGGGCTGTCCATGGTGCTCCGAGGCGATGGTCAGAGTGTTGAGGAAGACCAGCAGCAGCACAGCCCAGTAGCAGGCATTGGACTTCACAGCCCGCCGGCAGCGCGCCCGGAGGCCCCGGTTGACTCGGCGGAAGCGGCGGCTGCAGGCAGGAGAGCCCACCTCTGAGGTCACCTATCTAAACTGCCAGGGACCCAGGTGCAGCAGCCCAGAAGTCATCAAGGACTTAGAGGCTGACAGGTCTCAAAGTCACGGGGCCAAAGAAGTCACATGACTTTCCCAACTCACCAGAGCCTGGTTTTCATAATCTTGTTTCTGGAAAAGATGAAGAGGGGGTGGGTGTCATAATGGGCTGAGAGGGAGTCAGTGGCTGGGTACAGATCAGGGGCTGAGGTCAAAGTTTCAGGCTAAAGTAAAGACTGGGGTCAGGGGCTGGACTGGGGTCTGGGCTGATTGGGGATCAGGGTTGGGGGCCCTTACAGGCAGCGTGTACAGCCGGCCAGAGCCCCCTCCTCCTCCTCCTCATCGCCTGGGGTCTCTGCCATGGAACCGGCGTCACTGGCTGGCAGGCTGGCTGTGGGCAAAGTGAGAATAGAGGTCAGGACCCAAAGACCGTAGGTTCTCACCTTTGGTTTCCTCCTTTGCTTGGCCACCACCTCCCTGGCCCCTCCCCCACCAGCCTGCCTGGGCCCCCACCATGGCTGCTGGTGGAGTGTGTGGATCGAGTGGAATGACTAAACCAGCGCAGTCGTCCACGCCTCCTACTGGTCAGCTCAGCCAGCTGTGGTCCTGTGGAGACAGAGAGGACAGTTGGGGAGCACGGCTTGGGGGCAGAGTTAGGGCGGTGTCTAGGGGAGAGAGTGCTATTTGGAGTCTTTGTATCTGAGGTCACATCTGGATTCTGTGTCCTGAGCCAGAACTGGGGCAGAGCCTAGAGTGGCAGCAGCTTGGGGAAGGCCAATTGCAGCTGGGGCAGGAATAGAGCAGGGAATGGGCCAGATGGGAGCTGCCTACGATGGCCGGCTCGGCCCTCTTCAGCCATAGAGCCAAAGGTGCCGTTTGCCGAGGGGTCCTCAAGGTCCAGCTCCTCAGCCTGTGTGATCCAGTCCAGATAGCCCCGCAGGTCCTCCTCCATCTGCTGCTTCTCTCGAAGCTTCTGGAAGTCACCTCGAGCTTTTGCTTTCTCTCTCTCCTTGGAGAACTCCCTGAGGGAAGAGTGTAGAGGGCTGAGTGAGGGAGCCACCCCGGCACCCTTGCCTTCACGATTCCAGCCACACTAGCCTCATAGCTGTTCTTTGAATATGCCATGCACGTTCTAGCCTCCAAGGCTTTGCTGTAGATGCTCCTGTTGCTTGGACTTCTGTTCCCTTAGACAGCCATATGGCCCACTCCTTCATCTCTTTCACATTCTTATTCAAGTAACATCTTAAAAAGACCTGTCCTGATGTTCGTATTTTTCTTTTTCTTTTCTTTTCTATTTCTTTTTTTCTTTTTCTTTCTTTCTTTCTTTCTTTTTTTTTTTTTTTTGAGACAAGGTCTTGCTGTGTAGCCCAGGGCTGCCTGGTACTCACTACATAAACCAGGCTGGCCTTGAACTCATGTCATTCCTCCTGCCTCAGACTCCGGAGTGCTGGGATTACAGGCATGCACCACTGCGCCCAGCTAATACCCACATTTCTAATTGCAACATCTCCCCATTCCTCTTTTTCTTTCCTTCCTTTCCATGGCACATATCTTATATGTGTATGTCAGTATATATGATGCACACATTCTTGCCTGCCTGCCTGCCTGCCTGCCTGCCTGCCTGCCTGCCTGCCTGCCTGCCTTCCTTCCTTCCTTCCTTCCTTCCTTCCTTTCTCTCTCTCCTTCCTTCCTTCCTCTTTCTTTCTTTCTTTCTTTTCTCTTTCTATTTTTAGTACTGAGGGGTTGATCCTTGGGCCTCACACATACCTTGCAAGTGCTCTGCCACTAAACTGCACTCCCAGCCCCCTTTTTATTTTTTATCTTGAGATAGGGTCTTGTTAAGTTACAAAGGCTGCCTCTGGCCTCCAACTGGTGATCCTCCTGGCTCTGCTTCCCAAGTTGCTTGGATTACAGGCCTATGTCACCATGCCCTAGCAATGCACATGTTTATTGATTATGTTGCTACTGTCTATCTCTCCTCATCAGAATGTATCAGTAATATCCAGGAAGGCAGGGGTTTTCATGTCTTCTTGCTCTATTCCTAAAACAGTGCCTCCCATACAGTAGGTGCTTAAGATTGAATGATTGAATGAAGCAGCATTTCTGATGAGTTTTGAAGGATGTCTAGAGGAAGAGACTTGGGAGGAGGGGACTGCAGCGGTCAGTGAAAATGTCTAGGCCTCTCACCCACTCAGGACACCAAGCACAAGGTTGAGGACGAAGAAGGATCCAAAGATAACGAGGCTCACAAAGTACACCCAGGGTAGCTCATATCCCATGGCATCCTGCATCTGGAGAGAGAGAGAGGGCATATTTCCCTCAGGCTGTGAAGACATGCCCACCTAAGCTAGGGAGCAAGGGCAAGTGCAGCCTTCAAGCTGTGTGCCCCTTTGTCCACCTTACCCAGTAGAGGACATCGGTCCAGCCTTCCATCGTGATGCACTGGAAGACTGTCAGCATGGCAAAGAAGAAGTTGTCGAAGTTGGTGATGCCACCATTGGGCCCTGGCCAGCGTCCGCGGCACTCAGTCTGGTTCAATGTGCATGCGCGCCCAGAGCCGGAAGATGCACAAGGTGATGGGTCTTCCTCTGCCTCTACGTCTGCAGGAAAAGTAGAGCTTGGGGCTACTAAGACCATCTGCAGGCTTTGCCACTCGGGAGCCGCACTGTCATAGGAAGTTTGAGTCAGGGTCCTAGACTTGACTTTCCTTTCCCTTCCTTTTCCCTCCCTTCTTCCCTCCCTCCCTCCCTCCCTTCCTTCCTTCCTTCCTCTTTCTTTCTTTCTTTTTTTCTTTTTTCTTTCTTTCTTTTTGTGGTACTGGGGGGTTGAACCCAGGGCCTCACACATGCTTTTTGCAAGTGGTCTACCACTGAACTACATCCCTAGCCCATTTTTTTACTTTTTATTTTGGGATAGAGTCTCACTAAGTTGTGTAGGCTGCCTCTGGCCTCCAATTTGTGATCCTCCTGCCTCTGTCATAGGACTGGGACTTAGCTCAGTTGATAGAGCACTGCTCTGCAGTCTCTGAGGTCCTGGGTTTGATTCCTAGCACAGCAAAAATGGCCCAAGGACGTGGCAATCCATTCCTGAGGCAATCCCAAAACAATGAGCCATTGACAACTCTATGAGTGTCATTATGAGTCAGACACGACTTGAGGGCACCTAACAACAATATCAACCTGCCACTGCCACCGCCAACAGCATTGCTGGGATTACAGGCATGAGCCACCATGCCAGGGGTTCTAGACTTTTCTAAGGAAAGAGCAAGCCCTAGCTCCTCCTCTAGTGCTGAACCCTGTGAGGTCCAGATTCTGAACCACTAGGAAGCTGTGAGCCCCACCAACAGGAACTTGGGGAGTGAGACCATGAATCCTGGACAGAGTCTTGTAAATAACAGTGAGGCATGAGCCTGGGGGAGGACTGTTGTGATTTTGAGAGAGCCTCTTGGAAAGAAGGTAGAGGCAAGGTTTGGGCTGGCGTCTGGATGAAGGACTTAAGCCTACAGGGCCTGGGGCCTGTCATGGAGTATGAAGTCTTCTTTTTGTTGTTGTTGCTGTTGGCAGTACTGGGAGGTTGGACCCAGGACCTCCCACAAGCTAGGCAATGCTCTACCACTAAATTGCACCCCCAGCCCTATTTAAATTTTTTTTTAGGGGACACCTCAGTGAATGCTACGGAAGCACTCTACCAACTGAGCTAAACCCTTAGCCCCTCAGGATCAAATATTAAAAGCAGAGCAGGGCCTTAGCCTGCAGTTGCAATCTTATGATACCTGCAGAGCTGTTATTGAGGGAGGGGCTGTAGCCTGGGATTTAGGGAGGAGTTATGAATATAGGGGTGGGGCTATCAAGGGGTGGACCCCCATCCTGGAGACAAGCCTGGTGGGAGTGGGTTTCCTTGAAACTAGATGGGGCCTTGAAGCCAGGGGCGGGAGGGTGTGTGATTCCAGGAGAGGAGGGTTGGCTGACCAGATCCCAGGAAGTAGCATGTCTTGTGCATGCGTCCAAGGAACAGCTCAAGTCCGATGATGGCGTAAATGATGATGACGAAGAGCACGAGCAGGGCGATGTGCAGCAGCGGCACCAGCGCCTTCATGATGGAATTCAGCACGATGTGCAAGCCTGCAGGGAGGAGGGGCGGGGTCAGCGCGCCCCGACCACAGCTCCACCTCCACCTCCATCCCGGAGAGGCATGCCGCTTACTCGGGACGCCAGACACCAGCCTCAGTGGCCGCAGCACTCGGAACGCCCGCAATGCCTTCACATCAAAGCCTCCTGGCTTCCCTCCCGTGTGGGGGGCGTCGCCTGGCCGCCCGGGTCCCTGCTCCAGCAGCACGCTGAACAGCCTGATGGGGGAGCACAGGACGAGGAGGGGTGGGGATCAGTCAGACCCTGGGCTCCCCCACCATCCCTCCTTTCTCTTCAGAAAAGCACAAGTTTCTGTAACTGGAAACGCAAATGGCTTTAAGTAGGTTAACATTTCTGATTCTGGCTACCAATAGGGGCTATCCGGATCCGTCCCTTCCCTGGACCCGGAATTCTGCGGGCCTGGGGGTTGGAATGCCGACTAGAGGGGAGTGCCACGCCCCCACAGATGCGCACCCGACCACCACGATGATGAAGTCCAGTAGGTTCCAACCATTGCGGATATAGGCGCTGGGGTGGAGCACCAGCCCATAGGCCACGATCTTGAGCACCGTCTCCACGGTGAAAATCACCAGGAACACGTATTCCACCTGCTCCTGGGGGCGGGCCAGGGGCGGGGTGAGAAGTCAGGGAGTTATTCAGGGACGAGGTCGGGCAGGGTGAAGGGCAGGGGAACGGGTGCAACGCTGGGACGAAGGGTGGGGCTGGGTGGGTCAGAGAGGCTCGGGGCCTGGTTGCAAGGCTTGAAGTGTGGCTCTGATGGGGCTGTAATCTGATTAAGGACCAGGCAGGGTGGGCCTCACCAGGTTGTGGTTGGCGGTGTTGGAATCGTCCTCAGGGAAGGGGATGTAGACTCCCAGGGCCACACAGTTGGCAAAGATAGTCAGCAGGATGAGGATGTCAAAAGGCCTTAGGTGGACACAGTCAAGGACCCAGGCAGAGCAGTTTTGGAACCCCTCACATTTCCTTTAGGGCCCTCCCCACCCAAGGGTGACCCTTGACTTTCAAAATGGCTGATCGAACATTCTCAACCCCTGCTTTATCCAAGGCTTTGACTTTGACCCCTTTGCCCACAAACCATAACCATACTCAACTCTTGCTTTGATCCAGTCATATATAAACACACATACAGGCTCTCACTATGTCACTCTGTAGCCCAGGCTGGCCTTGAACTCAATATCCTCCTGCCTCTGCTTCCCTAGTGCTGGGATTATAGGTATGCACCACTAGCCTGGTTTAGTCCTTGACTCTTGACCCTCTGGTGACCTTTCCCTTTATGGACTCCCCTTCTAATCCAGTTCTTGACCTCCTCTCCTTTTTTTTTTTTTTTTTTTTTTTGCAATGTTGTGGATTGAACCCAGGGACATCTTGTATGCTAGGCCAGTGCTCTGCCACTGAGCTACACCCCCAGCCCAGGAATCTTTCTTTCCCCAGTTTTTGACCCTTGATCCCTGATGACCTCGGTCCTCCTCCATTCCAGCCCTGATCCAATCCTTCACTCATGTTACAGTGGTGACCCTTACCCCTGAGCCTCCCAGGATACTTCCACTCCACAATACTGATGCAGGATCGCCTAAGGGGATTGGCCAGGGTGAGGCAGAAGAGGGCCCGAGGGGACCGCTGGGCACTGGCCACTGCCACTGTCTTATGCTTGTTGTGCTGAGTCCTTCGCCTAGGGGTTCCCAGGCCTGATGTCCCACTGATATCGCCCCCCATGGCTGGAGGCCCGGGACACAGCCCCCATTCGGGACCAGGACCTGTTCCATTGGCTGGACTGGGTTCTGGAGTGGTATCTGTGGAGAAACAGAGTCAGGGAGGGTCAGGGTATTGGGGAAGTCATAGAGCTTCCTACCTGATCCCTTCTCTCTGTTTGAAGAAAGGAGAAAAGAGCATGCAAAATTAGGGAATATTGTAAGTACTTTGGCTAAGAATTGAGGGGTAAGAATTAGTGTTGGGATTGTAATAGGGGTGGAGTGAGATTTACAAGGGTATGAAGGCAAGAGTCTGTTTCCAAGTGAAGTAGGGTTTGACCGGGCAGAGTTTCAATTGCAATGCAGTGGCCTTAAGCTTGTACCTGGAGGCAAATTTAAGGTTAAATTTGAGTGGCAGTTTCGGGTCAAGGTGGGGTTGGGTTTAAATATAGGTGAGAGTGGAGTTTGGTTGCAGTTGAGGATTTACCTGCATTATAAACATGTTGTGAGGATTAAATGAGTTCAGCATTCAGAAGAATGCCTGGCATGTGGTCTTATTCCCATTTTGAAGATGAGGAAATTGAGGCAAATAGGTGAAGTGACTTCATGAAGCTGCTGAATTAGGAATCAAACCCAGGCAGCATGACTCCAGAGCCCTCCCAGCTTACTACCCTGTATTCTGGTTCTATATTTGTTTTGTCTTGTTTTTTTTAAGGGTCTGTAGTGTGGGAAGTCAGGGACCACACTCACTAACAGTATTAGTACCCAGGGGTTGAGGTGGAGGTTAGGTGGTTTTAGAGTTCATGGTAAGATCTATAACCAGGGTGGGGTTTGGACTCTAATGGAGGTTTGCCTTCTGGTTGGTAGGGTTTGTATTAGGATTCAGTTTGGGGCTGGATTTGGAGTTAGAGTTGGGATGAGCACTAGGAAAGGGTCAGGGTCAGGATTGAGGTTGGGTTTCATTTGGGGACTAAAGCTATGGATGGGGCCAGGGGACCACTGGGGACAGTATCTGGGTCAGGTTGAGTGTCCAGGCTCAGGTAGCTAAGAGGCCGTGTCTGGGGCTGGTTGGGGTGGGAAGAGGGCAATCTGATTTTGGTCCCCTCAGAGGCTTTCTGCAGCCAGGGTCCAGGTGGGCAGTGGGTGGGCAGGAGGGTGAGTGGGGAGCAGAGCCCAGGCTTGCTCCAAGGATCTGCAGGGGTGGACCGCTGCTCTCACCTTTCCCGCCTTCAGATTCCGACATCCTCCTCTTGAGATTGAAGGGCCATCTGCACACAGCCCCACGCTTCTCCTCCAGCTTTGGAGAGATTAAGGTCACAGGGCGGGGCAACAACAGTGTCAGTTGGGAGGGTGACAGGGGCGCACATGGGACATTTGTGGGGCACAGCGTAGCAGCGGACAAGGCACTGATTAAATGTTTACCATGTAGATACCCACACCAAACAGTCAGAAATTAAAAGAACAAAATTGATACCATTTGCCAGTAGCATCTAAAATTTGAAGTATGTATGACAAACCTATGTGTAATATCTCTGTGGAAAAGAGAATCAAATATTAACATTTACTGATTGAAATATTCAACATCATGTCGATGGCAGTTCTTCCCAAAGCAATCTAGAGGTTCAATGTAATCCCAAACCAAATCTCAAAAGACTTTTCTGTGGAATTTGACAAACTGATTCTGAAATGTACATCAATGCACAAAATCCCCAGAAAAGTCAAAATCCTTTGAAAAAGAACAAGATGGGAGGACCTGCCATATCTGATATGAAGGCTCATCATAAAGCTACAGGATTTTTTTCCGGTACCAGGGGGTTGAATCCAGCACCTTGCGCTTGCATGCTTTGCAAGTGCTGTAAAACTGAGCTGTACCCCCAGGCCATTTTTTTACTTTTTATTTTGAGACAGGGTCTTGCTAAATTATGGAGACTGTCTCTGATCTCGAATTTGCTATCCACCTGACTCCGCCTCCCAAATCGCAGGGATTACAGAAATGAGCCACCGCGCCGGGCTTTAAAGCTACAGAAACGAAGAACAGACTATAGTTCAGAAATGGAGTCACATATATATACACGTGACTTTTGACAAATGTGGGCACTACTGGGTAGTAGAGACAGGATAGGTTTTTCAATAAACAGTGCTTACATAGCTATTTGCTGTGTCATTCTTTGCAGTGAAAATTTGTATAGCATATTAAAGCGTTTATTGACTGCACATATACCAGTAACTGTAACTCACATAGTGTTTTATTTTTCCTTTTTTTCCCCTGGGATTACAAGCATGCGCCACCACGCCTGGTTTAGTAATTGTATTTTAATCCCAGGAAGCAGCTACTACTGAGGCCGCTGAAGCTATCAATAGTCCCGTTTTACAGACGAAAGAGCAAGAAAGACACAGGGAAGCATACGCTGTGTGTTAAAACCCTCTCCCTTCACGTCTACGCTTTTACAGCCTGGACAATAAAGGCTGCCTTAAAGGAAGCTTCTCTGCCCCGCCCCTCCCCTCCGAACACAATTCCTTTTTCCCTTGGAAGAGCCCACGGGAATGCAGGTGGAAGAACTACAGCTTCCAGCAGCCACTGTGTGCTCCAATTTGCGCGCGCGCATTGACACTCCGCCTCCAGGCAGCTCCCCTGCGTCCGGCTTGCCTACGGAACTACACTTCCCAATTTCCCCCGCGAGTCCTGTGACGCTGTGTCCACCTCGAGCGCAGAGCGGGGTTGCAACAGCTGCGCCCCACTTTTTCGGATCCAGTCCTGGACCCGGCCCAGACTCTGAATCGATTCCACCATGGAGGAGGCCGACCGAATCCTTATCCATTCCTTGCGCCAGGCCGGCACGTGAGTACACAGCCCCGACTCGCCTTCAAATGCTAACATCCGGGACTCCCAAGCCCAGGACCCCGTTACCCGGGAACCTTAAAACTCAGAGACCTTGACATCTAGGGCTCCAACTTCCAGGACCCAAAGACCCCTCCACACCCTGACATCAGGGGTCTCCCAAAACCTTTGATCCCGATATTTGGTAATCCCAGACTCCAGGACCTAGACATCTGAGACCTTACAGCTTTGGAACCTCAGGACCACCCTGAAATCTGCACTCTTGACATCAGTACTCTGGGACTTCTATATCTGGAGACTCTAAGACACTTGCACCCTGACAACCAGGGGACTTTACCACTCAGGGATCCCAAAATCCCTGGAAAAGGATACTTAAGAACCTTCAAACTTTAGTTCCCCAAGCCCTAGGGGCTTTTAAAACACCAGGACCCTAAAACCTCATGATATCAGTACTTAGTCATCCTGACCCACAATGACTCCTCCATTTGAGGCCCTGAAATCTCAGAATGTCAAACTCTAGGGCATCTGATCTTTGTATTGTTGAAACTAGGTGTTGATGTCCAGGGACCCTGACATTTGAGACTCCTGAAATCCACAGATTCCCAACATGGAGTTTCTCCAAACCCTAGCAGATCAGTGTCTAGAATTCCCACATATGCAGAGAACATGGTATCTGTGGATCCAAAAATACAAAGACCACGCCACCTGGGCCCTTTCAGATATTTCCCCACTCCAGACATTTGAGGCTTTGAAACTTAGGAGAAATTTGACATTTTTCTGAGCTCAGATCTTTTCCATCCATCCACCATTTTCCTATACCAGGTCCTAGGACCTGAGGATTCACCTAGTTCTTTGTTTTCCAAATAGAAATCATAGTCCACTAACACCTAGGATCTGTATGAACTTGAGCTTTCTTCCCATCTCTACCCTGATTCCAGGGCTTCCTTCTCCAGAAGACTGTGTGGCCCAGCCTGATCCCTATTTTCTGATGACTCTCCCAATCGAGCCTGCCCCTTTCTTCTTCAGGGCAATCCCTCCAGATGTGCAGACTCTACGAGCCTTCACTACTGAGCTGGTCGTAGAGGCTGTGGTCCGATGCCTGCGGGTGATCAACCCTGCTGTGGGCTCTGGCCTCAGCCCCCTGCTCCCTCCAGCCATGTCTGCCCGGTTCCGCCTGGCTATGAGTCTGGCTCAGGCTTGCATGGTGAGTGCCCTCCGCCTAGTAAGCACATTGTCTTCCTTCCTCCTTTACAAAGTAACCAAGCTCCTTTGAAATAGTTGCCTTTCCTCTCTGCCGCCTCTTTGTGACTTCCCATTCAAGCATTCATTCGTGGTTAAGAGTGCTGGCTCTGTGGCCAAATTGTATGAGTAGTTCAGAACCTAGCTTTACTTGCTGTGTGACCCTTCTGGGCCTCAGTTTTCTTATCTGTGAAATGGAGATGATAAAAGTAAGGTTGTAAGGATCAAGTTAGCTGATCGAGTTGGTTTGTTTAATTAATTAATTGTTTATTGCACTGCTTGGGGTTGATTGAACCCAGGACCTCACATATACTTTGCAAGTGCTCTACCACTGGGCTGCATGCCCAGCCCATTTTTCTATTTTTTATATTTTTGAGTGAGGGTCTTGCTAAGTTATGCAGGCTGCCTCTAACCTCGAATTTACAATCCTCCTGCCTCTACCTCCTGAGTCACTGGGATTACAGGCGTGTGCCACCACGCCCCTAGCAAGTTGATCCAGTTTACAGGTAGGATGCCCCTAGTTCTCACATTTTAAGTTTAGCATCAAGATGTCTCCCTTCTATAGTATCCATTTACCAGTTCCAGGAAAGGCTCTGATTTGGTCACATACCCACTCCTGAACTAATCACTACATGCTCTGATTAGCCCAGATCACATGATCATCCTCTAAGACACTGATTGACTCCTCCTTTAGGATCTCATGGAATTAAGGGAGGGATCATTACCCAAAGGAAGGTATGGTGGGTACCTAAAACCATCTCTGCCCCATTCTACTGTGGCAACCACACATATCTGTATCCTGCCTGTTATAGCAATTTCAAACATGTCTCTAGGATAGGTCAGATAAAGTGGCTTTCCAACAAAGGGCTCACTCCTTCCCAGTCCAGAGGTACATGCAGTTACTATGATCAAGAGCTGTGAGTACTGCCATTTCTTGTGGTTCACTGGCTTTGTGACTTTGGGCTGGTAGCTTAACCTCTTCAGTCCTAAGTTTCTGCATGTGTAGAATGGGTGTGAGAATTATGTCAACTGGAGGGTTGCTGTGAGGATTAAAAATGAATTAAAGGGCTAGGGGTGTAGCTCAGTTTTACAGTGTGTGCTTTCCATGCATGAGGCCCTGAGTTTAATCCCCAGCATGAAAAAAAAGATATAAATTGAGTTAATATATGAATAGCTGGATAGGTCTGATCTGGCTTCTTGTATTCCAGTAACCTGTGGCTGCATAGTGAATGTAAACACTTCCAATACACCCAGTGAGTATATGGTGGCAGAAACATAGTAGAATAACTCCAGTAAGAGTGTCCATTTAGACAAAGGGCACAAAGTGGTCAGACATGTTGACCTTGGACCAAAGCTGGTGCAGTTTCTGTCTCTTAGCAGTAGGCCTGTTGGCTCCGCCCATCCCTTTACTCTTAGGTTCACGTAGGTGTCAGGACTTCTCACATGCTTCTGTCTGGGGCTCTTGGTGGCCTTAAAAGGCAAGCAGTCTGTCCCTGGCCTGGAGCTGTGTCCTCAAGGATGGCACTAAGAGGGAAGTTGTGTCTAATGTCAGGTATGGAGTGTACCCAGTGGAAAGTGCCGAGGTGGGGGGTGAGGCTTTCCCAGATTCTCTGTTCTTCTCTTCTCTCAGCGCTGTCTACCGCTGGATTTTCTGGTTACCTACTTTGGCTCCCACAACCTTCAGCAGAGGGCAGAGAATCTAGCCTTTTTGGTGGTCAAGAGGTACATGTGATTGTCTGGCCCAGCAGCTACAATTTGCCAGCAGCAGGCAGAAGGTGTCTCTAACTCAGCATTGCCACATTCTAGTGTCTTCCTTTGCATGTGCCCTGTTCCTGGTGCCCATTTCTGTGCCTAAGCCACCTCCAGGTGTTGGCATCTGTCACTGCACACACCCCATGCATGGAGTGAGTTTCTGTATCAGTCACAACTCTTTGATCACAGATGTCAGAAAAAAATGGAAAGTAAGGTAGCATAAAAGCCAGTAGTTTTCATACTTTTTGGACGGTGACCCTTGAAAATAAATACAGCTTACACTGTGGCCCAGAACCCATGTACACATGTAATCATGATGGCTTTTGAGTATGTGCTCTGTGCCCAGGCACTGTGGTCACATGGTGGTAACTCATCTCATTCTCATGACAACCTTCTGGGGGAGGTACTTTGGTATCCTTTTTTTTTTTTTAGATGAAGAAAGTGTATCAGAGAGGTTAAGTGATTGGCCTGAGGTCACACAGTTGGTAAGAGGCAGAGCTTGGGTTTGAACCAGGAATTCTTTGTTCAGGGTCCAATAGCAACTCTGACAGAGCAAGGCTTTTTTTCTCTCGGGGCCTGTTTCCAAGTCTCATCCAGAAGTCTCAAGAGTCCTTTTATTCTGAGCTAGTGTTGCTTGTCTTTCTTTGCCTATTTTATTTTATTTTCTTATTTTTGTGGTGCTGGGGATTGAACCTAGGGACTCTTGTATTCAAGGCACTCTACTACTGGGCCATACCCCCAGCCCTTCTGCTTATTTTTAGGTACTCATTTTTTTTATGGTACTTAGGGGTTGAACCCAGGACCTCACACATACTTTGCAAGTGTTCTACTACTGAGCTGTACCCCTAGCCTGTTTTGTTTTTTTTTTTTAATTTTGAGTCACAGTCTTGGTAAATTATATAGGCTGCCTCTGGCCTTGAACTTGAGTCTCTTTGCCTCAGCCTCCTGAGTGTCTGGGATTATAGGCATGCACCAGTGTGCCTGGCTTTTTTTTTTTGTAGACACTCTCTATAATAGGTAGATTCACAGTCTACCATGTTGTTGTTGTTAGGTGCCTTCGAGTCGGTATCCTACTCATAGCGACCCTTATAGGGTTTTCAATGGCTGACTGTTTTGGGATTGTCTTGGGAGTGGATTGCCAGGCCCTTCTCCCATTTTTGCGGTGCTGGGAATTGAACTCGGGATCTCAGAGACGGCAGTGCAGCGCTCTACCAACTGAGCTAAATCCCAGCCCCACAGTCTACCATATAGACTCCAAATATTTGTTCCAACTTGTCACTACTCTTGATTTTGCTAATTATATTTTTCTTGAAATTGTTTATTTCTTTTCATGTAGGCAGAAATCCCATATTCTCTTGTGTGGCCTCTGGACTTTGAGTCATAGTTAGCAAGGCTAGAGCTTTAATCTCCTTTTAGCTCTCTGTAGCATTGACTGTAATCAGTTTGTGGCTGCCTCTGGGGACCTGGAGGCCTTGGGGAGCCAGGGGGAGGTTGGGAGGGTGGTGCTTTGTGAGAGTGGGAGCAGGTGTGGTCTAGACTCAGGGCTCCCAGGGCTGGAGGATGCTTCCTGCCTGGCTGATAGGGGCCTACCTCCCCACCCCCAGGCATTGTCACCTGATTAATACCTGATAACCCCCAGGACCTGGGCTATCCCTTGGAGCTCGGCTATCAGAACTTCCTCTACCCCAGTGAGCCGGATCTCCGGGACCTGCTCCTTTTCTTGGCTGAGCGTCTGCCTGCCGATGCCTCTGAGGATGCGGACCAGCCTGCGGGTATGGGGCTCTGGGGGTGTGGGTGGGGGAATGGAGTGTGTTCCTAGGGTGATAGGAGCTGAGAGAAATGGCCAAAAGGTTGATGGGTAGGGGTCTGGGTGCGTCTTTGGGAGAACTGAGAGGAAGGATTGGGAGTCACAGAGGGGGTGAATGCAAGCCAGGTGGCCCAGTGCTGGGGGCTGGGCTGACCTGGATGGTAAGTGGGTTCTGGGGAGGCCTCTCCGACTCACTTCTCGCACCCTCTTCCTGGCTCATTCCACTTTCACGTTATGTCCCTGGATTATTCTTCCCCAGATCTCCTCATGGTAAACTCCCTTATCTCTCTGTGTTTATGTCACTTCAGGGAGGCCTTCCTCTAGCTGCCTTGTGGAACATTCCAGTCTCCTCTTAGCATTCTTTCTTCCTTGCTTACCACCTGAGTGGTCTGGATCATACTTATGATCCTACCCATGAAGTCTCTCCTCAGCTAGCATACTGGCTCTGTGAGGTTGGAGACTTTTGTCACATAGTTCCCTGAGGTGGCCCTAAGTGTCTAACACAGTAACTGGTGCCTAGTTTGTGCTCAGTGTTTGTTGAATGACTGAGTGTGAGAATGCTAGCTGGATCAAGCTGCACCTCTAGATGAGGGGTCAGGAGTCATGGCTGGCTTCCTGGAATATGCACTTTTGGATTTGTAGCATATCACCTAATGACCACTACCACCCCACCTCTTTAGGTGACTCGGCTATTCTCCGGGCCATTGGGAGTCAAATCCGGGACCAGCTGGCCCTGCCCTGGGTCCCGCCTCTCCTTCGCACTCCCAAGCTTCAGCACCTCCAGGTGAGATTCCTGACTCCGTGTCCATTTATGCTTGTTCCCACCTTGCCTTCCTTGTCCCCACCCAGTTGTACAGGTTGCTGGCCACTCGCACCGTGAATGTCTCACTTCCTGCTGGAGGCTCTGACTCTGCTCTTCCTCCAGGGCTCGGCCCTCCGGCAGCCTTTCCACACTAGCAGGCTGGTCCTGCCTGTGTTGAGCTCCAGGGGAGGTAAGGCTGAGCTGAGGCTGGGGGATGGAGGGCTGGGGAGGAAGGGGAGGGGGATGTGACTGTCACCATGTGGGATGGTTGACCTACTCTCTTCCTGTCTGTAGAGGCACGGGAGTTCCAGGCAAGTCCCCTGCTGCTGCCAGCCCCCACTCAGGTGCCCCGGCCTGCCGAGAGGGCAGCCTCGCTCCTTGAGTGCCATGCTGTCCAGGTCTGTCAGACCACTGGCCAGGTCCACCCAGGGGAAGAGGACTGGGTGCGCCGGGCTCCCCGCCTCCCACCCCAGGTACAGCCCAATGCCTGGCTCCTGTTCCTACTAGCTCTCATTTGCTCTTCTGTTTGCCCCCTACCTCCCCTTTGCCCACTCTGTCCCTCTCTTCCATCACTACCCCTCTGTGGGAAGCTGCCTGGCTCTCTGCCTGAATGAACACTGGAGTCAAAAAGACTGTGAACCTAGGACAAGGTAGTGTCCCTCCTTAGGGGTGTTTCCTGTCCTGAAAAACAGGCTAGCAATAGTGCATGGTGATCTTAATACCCAGGGAGGCCAGCATCGGTTACCTTCCTCCCTGACTCTGCAACCTTCTTCTGGGCCCTGAGTCTCTCACTCTTTCTGTTTCTGTGCTTGTCACCGATTCTCATGTTTTCTGCCTCTAGATTTCTGCATGGTCTCTTCCTGTGACTGTTTTTCTCATTCCATGGTTTCGCTGCCCCTCTTTCTCACCTTCTGTCTGTCTCTTCAATTCTGTAATGCATCTTGGTCTCCCTCTGTCCACCTTTGTGTCTGTCCCCTCTTGTATGTGTCTACCTGTTTATCTTTTCCCTCCCCCTTTGTCCACTTC
>VMDO01009615.1:0-76272 GCA_007922755.1 Pedetes capensis | reverse complement strand
TGGCCAAACTGCGTCTTACATATTTCGGACATGTAGTCAGGAGAGAACAATCCCTGGAGAAGGACATCATGTTTGGAAGAGTGGCAGGTCAACGCAAAAGAGGAAAACCCTCCACCAGATGGATTAACACAGTGTCTGCAACAATGGGCTTAAACATAAATAAGATGGTTTGCCTGGCACAGAATCGGCAAGTGTTTCGGTCTGCTGTACATAGGGTCGCTATGAGTCGGACTTGACTTGATGGCACCTAACAACAACAACATATGACTTAACAGTTTTTTCATTAGTTAATACATGGGGAGTTAAAATTCAATTGAAAGTCAGAAAAACACAAAAAAGGTCTTTGAATTGTAGGAATCATTTTTTTCTATTCTCTATTTTACACACACACACACACACACACACACACACACACACACAACACACACACACCAAGCATATAATTTCCATTCCAAAAGAAGTCTTTATATCAAGTATACATTAAGATTATAAAAGTTATTGGTTGGTTTTACTCATTTTCCAGGCTAAGATGGTAAATTTAAATATTTCTAAGATTTCAGTACTTTAGTTAGCAGGATACTTTATAAATCTGCAACTATTAGAACAGCTAAATATTCTTGGTTCTAAATCACATTTCTTTTTTTCCAATCATCCTGAAGTTTGGCATGAATTCCACTAGCTATAGGGTATAACCAAGCCCTCATAGCTCAGATTAGGACTGAAATTTCAATAGAAAAAATAAAAAGCATGGTATTAGAAGATAATTTTTAATACTCATTGAATTTGGGGGCCAGAAATTACATGAGAAAATGCACTGAAGTCCAAAGAGCAGCTACCACTAATGAGCTGTTTGAGTTTGGGTAAATCAATTAAATTCTGTCAGACTTAGTTGATCCTTTGTAAAATATGGACATCTCATTTGATACATAAAAATTAAGCTAATGTGTGTGAAAGCATTCCATAATTTGTTTAGCACTACAAACATGATTAAAATATAATTACTCAATTCAAATTCATATTGTAATTATTGCCATATACTACTAAGATTTTTCTTATTTTCATTATTGTAAAACTTCAATAATTTCATAAACACTTTGTTCTGTATTTGCAAGCACCATGAATACAGAGTAGGCACTTGATGCATATAAGTAAATCAATATTGACATTGTTAAATAAATGATATTAGATTGTCATAATGGTTAATTTTGAATTGATATTTTAACAGTTGGAATGCCTGAATACTTTCAGCTGGCATATTATGTAAGTTAAAAGCTAAATCCTGAGCATAAAAAACAATGATAAGAGAATGAGTACTTTAAAACATAACCTCTTTTCAAAAAACCATCCATCAATCAGTCCTACTATTCACTATGTACTTTGGGAAATTACTCAATTTCCCCTAACTTGAGTTCTCCCAGAGGGGGGGAAAAAAGGAGAATGAATCAGATAGTTTCTAAAGTCCTTTTCAGTTTTTCTGTTCTTTGATGTATTGAGTGTCCATTATGTCAGTTAGTAACTTTTCTTTAAATGGGATCCTACAATGGTGGGTCAGTGTCTCTGGAATTCAGGTTGGCATTTGTCTGAATTTCCTATTATACACCAATGAATAAAAGTGAAAAATTTAGTCTGAACATCAGTAAAGTTTGATGTGTAATGGTGAAACATAAGATCCACAGATGTTAATTAATTGGTTGGTGACAATATGATAGGAGCAATGTATCACAGAACTCTGTTGTGCATATATTTTTATTAATAACCTGAAAAAGGACCCTGATATCATGTTGACTGAATCTAAAGATCTTCAAAGGTAGGAAGGACAGCAAATATGTTTGGTAATAAATCTGGACCTAAAAATGATAGGATGGAAAAATGAGCAAACCCAACAAAATGAAAACTTAGAGGAATTTAAAAGTCCTATTTGTAAAGCTTAAAAGTCAGCTGCCCCAAAATACTATATGGGTTGACTTAGTTTGATAGAAGAAAAGGTAAAAATAAATACAAAATTCAAAGGTGAGTTCAATAGCAGGCAAGAATGGAGTGAGGATTCCCTGAAAATCTTACAAGTCTTTGACTACACTGATAAAAGCCTGTTTCCACAATGATGCGAGCAACCATCCTACTCCTGTTCTGGCCCCATCTTGTGATATTCTCTTCAGTTCCCCACCACACATTGTAACTTTTTGTGTACATCATCAGGGTGCAATTGCAATCCTTGAGTTTCTTTTTTGAGAGATGGTTTATATGGCAGATATTCCATGACTTTTTTTTTTCTCAGAATAAAAACAGAGAAAATATGATTATATTTTTACAGGATAAAACTCATTTTATAGAATAAAACTCATCCTATACTGTAATTATGTAGGTCTATTAGACTTTATGTAAATTTAGGGTTATACTGATATAAAAGGCATAAAATATATTCTTAAAAGGTATATAAGGCATATAAAAGGAATAAGCGTCTAAATTTAACATACTATCTGTATCTTTCTTTTATCTTGAAACACTTTGTTTCATCATTCCTAATGAAGTTATCTCATCATTGTTATTGTTGTTGTTGTTAGCTGCTGTCGAGTCGTGTCCGACTCATAGCGACCCTCATAGGGTTTTCAATGGCTGATTGTTTCAGGATTGCCTCGGGAGTGGGCTGCCACATCCTTCTCCCATTTTTGTGGTGCTGGGAATTGAACTCGGGACCTCAGAGACTGCAGCGCAGCGCTCTACCAACTGAGCTAAATCCCAGCCCTATCTCATCATTGTTGTTGTTGTTGTTGTTAGGTGCCATCCAGTCGGTATCCAACTCATAGCGACCCTCATAGGGTTTTCAATGGCTGAGTGCTTCGGGATTGCCTTGGGAGTGGATTGCCAGGCCCTTCTCCCATTTTTGTGGTGCTGGGAATTGAACTTGGGGCCTCAGAGACTGCAGCGCAGCGCTCTACCCACTGAGCTAAATCCCAGCCCATCTCATCATTACTCATCCACTATTCCCAATTATATTTTTTGTTTTTTTGTTTTGTTTTGTTTATGCTTTTTTTGAGATAAGGTCTCACTATACAGCCTAGGCTGGCCTAGAACTCGCTATGTTGCCCAGGCTGGTTTTGACTTTGGCAATCTCCTGCCTCAGCCTCCAGAGTGATAGGATTACAGGCATGTGCCTCCACACCCAGTTCCAAACACTATGTTTCAAAAAGTCTAAAGTAATAAAATTGAAGAATGGTTAGAATTGCCTCTGGAAATGGTATAACTGAAATAAATCATAACTATTACATCAGTCTGTGTTTTCTTATTGCTTTGTATTATCTTTCAGGAATATAATGAAAGACATGTAGGGGAACCTTCCTTGAAGTTTATTTCTGGTTTTCATTGAATAGTGTTGAGATTTCAGAATTTTTCATTTTTTGCCCATAATGGCAAAAAGAAGAAAACTGACAGAGGAAAAATTTCATAATTATTGAATGAATTAGAAGATGAACACAGAAATGGACAGGAACACTATAGATGATGATGATAATGGGGAAATTGATTGTATAAGTAAAATCTCAGTGAGAGATAACATCTTCTTTTAGATGATAAAATCTTAAATGAATATCCCAGATAAACTTTCTCTAACTTAACTATTGGCAAGTGAACATTGTATTTCTAAGGATAGAAAAGATATATGGTACATTTTTCAAGAAGAAGCATTTGATCCTGAAATATTTTGTGACAATACCTGAACCATATTGTTTTTCTAAAAAGATGTGTATTCTTTCCTTTTGTACCAGCATTTATTGATGAGATTTGTAACTGGATAAATGATGGAGGGTGTACATAAAGGTGACTAAAAGAAAATAGCCACCCATGGTGACACATGCCAGTAATCAACTTACTGAAGAGGATGAGGGAGGAGGATTGAAAGTTCGAGGCCAGCCTGGGCTACACCTTTTAGGAGATGAACCTGGCAACCCACTCCCAAAAAACAATCAGCCATTGAAAACCCTATGAATACCAGAGAAGCACTAACAATAGTGTTTCACCTGTTGTACCTAGGGTTGCTACGAGTCAAACACCAACTCAAGGGCACCTAACAACAACAAAAGAAAATAGATGGTGTAGAAATGAATAAAACTCATTGAACTAATCCTTCTAATTTTAAATCTGAAAATGAAAATGTTTTGCAATTATGCAACAAAAAGGATTGCATTCTCTTCAACAAAATACGTGCCTGCATAGTTTTCAAAAGTATTGTTTTGACAATACAAACACAAAGACCCAGAGTAATGATAAACTAGACTCCATTAGAGAGGTACTTGAAATCTGCAATCAGTATTTACATAATGGATATATTCCAGGATCATGCTTAATAGTTGAGCATTTAGTTGCATTCAAATTACTTTGCCCAGTTAGGATATATACAGCTTCAAAGCTAGGATATATGGGATAAAAGTTGGGGGTTTACAAAGTTGAAATTCTTATTAAAATTTCTAACAAAGCTGTTTTCATTATTATTATTTTGGTAAGTTATTTGTTGTTGTTGTTGTTAGGTGCCGTAGAGTCGGTATCCGACTCATAGCGACCCTCTGTATAATAGGGGAAACACTATTGTCAGTGCTTCTCTGCTGTTCATAGGGTTTTCAATAGCAGATTGATTTTGGGGAGGGTGTTGCCAGGTCCTTCTCCCAAGCCTACAGCTTCTGGTGTTCCCAGGTGGTCTCCCATCCAGGTATTAACCAGGCCCGACCCTGCTTAGCTTCTGAGATCTGACAGGATCGGATGCCACAGGGCTACAGCTGCAGGCAAGTTATTTGTAAACTGACTTAAAAGTGAATAAAAAATTAAGAATCTCCTAGATAGTAAATGATGGTAATGACTTTTTTACTAGTCCAACAGATTAGAAGGGCTACATAAATTTTAACAATGGTTCCGGAAATTTTCTGATATCTGACATCCCCGATTATTTATAATTCTGGATTTTCAATCTCTCAAGGAAAAAGTACCCATTCCTGAAATTATACATATAAAATTCAAAAGGGCATATGGACTTTCTGAAGTCCATAGATGGGGAAACTTAGACACTAAGAATAAATAATTTACCTACATTTGAATTAGAATGTAAGGCATTGTGGCTCCATCACCTGAAGTTAGCCTAAATAATATTTAGCATTTTGCAGCTAGAAGTCATCTGTGACCAGTTTAATGTTAAAATTGTTTACTCAATTACTTCAAGGAATAGAATGAAGCAATAGCTACTACGCTTTAGAACGTGTTCTCTTCTGCCCTGTCTTTTTCACACTTCCAAAGTCAAGAACCTTTCCAAGCTCTCTGTAATGTAATGTTAGGAAGGCAGTACAAACCTGTATCCCACTATTAACCTCGGATAGTTAATTTCTTTCTGATGCTGAGGGTCACTATCTTCCATGAGTGAATAAAAGAGTGGCTTATAAACACACTGCCCACTCTACACACGTATATATTGAGGAGACAGAAGAATGCCAAAGGTATCAAGAGAATAGCAGCGGAGTCATTTGTGGGGAAAGGGAATAATCCTCTTTAGAAGGCTGCAAACCTGCCACTGACCTTTAACCTAACAGCATGTGAGTTTCTTATCAATATAACATGTACATCAGCTTCTCAAATTTTATTACTTAATGAGCCAGCAGTATAAGGCAAATTTTTGTACCAAGCACAGTCTCATTCTCTCTTGATATTAACATGGTATTATCTAATAATGCCATTAGTTGGGTCCTTCAACATGTTGTTTTCTACTGCCACCATTCCCTTGTCTCAAGTTATACACATCAAACACTTATCAGCTGCAAAGACAATGAAAGATAGGGGCTGCACCAAGCTGGCTTGGGGCTTCTAGGCAATTTTGTCAGCATAGTGGTCTACCTATTCTGACTTCCACTGAGTTTCTATCAAAAAGGCAAATGTGGAAAGGAAGACTTCAAGCAATCTGCAACTTAAAGTAAAACAAAGCAAACCCTACAAAAAGAAGGGAAAGTAACTGCAACTAAAATCAAAATGATTACTCCTGCTGGGAGGCTACCTCTACCCACGTAAAAAATATTCTTCCTTCTCCAAAGCAATATTTAAAGCTTTTCTATAGCAGTTTCTATATATGTGCTCATTCGTTTAACTTGCTGAAGCCTTGGACAACTAGCACATCCTTCTTCAAGGCGGTAAGATGCACAAAATAGATAACTTGGAGTTGATACAAATGCAAGAGAGCTGTGTATATGGCAACACAGGTACTTCTCATTGTTCTTGGGCACAGAACAGGCTTTTGCCCTCAACAGGGCCTCTGGGTGCGCAGAGAGCCTCCTACCCTCACCATCCTCCGCCTCTGTCGGTACATTATCTGCCGCCTCGCTGTCGTCCTCTGGTTCATCGTCGTTGTCGCCGTCGCCATCTCCCCCGCGGGACCAGCCGGGATCCTGGACAGCTGTGACATTCGTTCCACACGAGGACTGGAGGCCCGCCAGGAGCAGCCAGCCGACAGTCAGTAGCAGCCCGGCGGAGCAGCCCGCGCCCCCGGGGCTCATGGTTCTCGGCCCCGACGGCCGCCCAATGTAAAAATCGCAGCCCCGGACCCTGAAGAGAGGTGCGTCGAAGAAAAGTGCCACAATACGCTCGATTTCGAACCCGTACCCCGCGCGCCCAGGCAACCATTGAGGCGTCACGGCTTGTCACTACCGTCCACCTGCCGGCAGCACGGCCGCGCCGGAGCTTGACGCTTGGAACACGCGCCGGGAGGAGCGGGGGCGGGGCCAGGAGGCGCCAGTATCAGGCCGCGTTGGGAGCAGGCGCCCTGGCTCGCCTGGCCGGAAGTTCACTGCAGGGGGCGCCGTTGAGCTCCGCAGGGCTGCTAGCTGCTCAGCTAACCCTCCTTACCCGGATGGGCTGCCAGTCTCCTTGCACATCTTGCTTGATTTTTTAAAGATGTTCCTTTTTTGTGCTTCCTGCAGTTACACTTTCCGAACTAGACTCCTTAGACGCTCAAGGACTCTCCAAGTAATTTCACAATTCTCTATCCAGACTATCCAACTTGGTATGTCAAGACTAATTCATCATATCCTTATTAGGTATGATTCCTCAAACTGGATCCATCTGCAGGTGAGGTTTGATCTATAGAGGATGTAGGGGAGTGCTTTCTTTGATCCGTGCACTATAAAGTGAATGTGACTCAATCCTGTATTCATGTTTTAAGATTGTGTGCAGCCCCATGAGCTCCTTGTGGGGTTTGGTTGAGCTTGACTAGAATTGGTGAAGGAAAAAAAGACGGGGAAATAGAAGGGTCTGCAAGTTAATTTGTTCCTGTTATGTTTTTGGTTAATGTAAATGGAATCACACAGTATGTTTCCTTCTGTCTGGCTTCCTTCACTCAGCAAAACTATTTTGAGATTAACCTATGTTGTCATGTGTGTTAATAGTCCATCCCTTTATATTGCTGGGTAATATTCCATTATATATATATACACACACACATATACATATATATGATGTATGTATGTGTATATATATGTGTGTATATATATATGTGTTATTCCTTTCACCTGTCAGTGGACATTTAGGAAGTAATTCCAATTTGGTGCTATTATAAACAGTTGTTACAAACATTTCTGCCCAAGCCTTTGTGTAGGCATTTGCTGTGTTTTCCTGGGCAACGAGCTAAGCATGGAATAGCTGAAACATATTGCAGATGTATTCATAACTTTTAAAATAACTACTGAACTGTTTTTCAGTCGTTATATGATTTTATGTTACCACCATCAGTATATGGCAATTCTAATTCCTCCACGTGCACACAAAAGTTGATAGGTTAGGCTTTTAAATTTTATTCATCCTAATAGGCAGAATGGTGTACAGAAAGTATTTAGAAGTGTTGCATTGCTCTAATGCTAGTAATGTTCAGCATCTTCCCATATGCTTATTGATCATTTGTATATTTATGTGGGGCTGGGATTTAGCTTAGTTGGTAGAGCGCCGCTCTGCAGTCTCTGAGGTTCCGAGTTCGATTCCCAGCACCGCAAAAATGGGAGAAGGATGTGGCAACCCACTCCCAAGGCAATCCTAAAACAATCAGCCATTGAAAACCCTGTGAGGGTCGCTATGAGTCGGACATAACTCAATGGCACCTAACAACAACAACATATTTATGTGCAATGTCTATTCAAGTCTCATGTCTATTTTTTGTCATTGGATTGTTTTCTTAATATTAAATTTTGAGAGTTCTCTATATATTCATTTTTTCAGATATTAACTTTGCAATTTTTTTCTAGTATGTAGTTTGGTTTTTCATTCCTTTAACTGTGTGTTATTAACAGCAAAATTTTTACATTATGATTTAGTCCACTTTACCCATTTGTTCTTTCATGGGTTTGGCTTGGTGTATTATCTAAGAAATCTTTGCAAGATCTCAAAGATCATCTCATGTTTCCTTCTAGAAATTTTGGTATTTTTATATAGGTTTATGATTTATTTTGAATCACTTTTTCTATGTGTGTGGAGGAATGGATTGAAGTGTATTTTTTAACATATGGATATGCAGTTGTCTCAACATTTGTTGAAAAGAATTTCTCCAGTGAATTCCCTTTGCACCATTGCCATGAATCAATTGTCCAGATATGTGTGAGTCTATTGCAGGGCTCTATTCTGTTAATCTTATTTATCTATTCTTATTCCTTATCTCATTGTTTTGATCACTGTAGCATTATTATAAGTGCTGAAATCAAGTAGTTTATCCCTTCTTACTTCTTAAAACCACTTTTGGTTATCCTGTCTTTGCATTTCTGTGTGAGTTTTAGAATTAGTGTGTCAGTTCTGATTTTTAAAACGTCGTATAGGTTTGATTAGGGTTGAATTATATTTTAGGTGAATTTAGGGACAATAGACTTTGCCCTAGTGAGTATTTAGACAGATGAACAAGGTAAATCCCATTAGCTCTTATTTAATATTTCTCAGCAATGCTTTGTAGTTTTTAGTATATGGATCTTTTAAATCTTTCATCAAAATTATCCCTAAATATTTCACATATTATGGTTTTATCAGTGGTATTGCTTTTATATAAATAATTATAACTATGTAAGATTAAAGTAAAATTTATACATTGATCTTGTATCCTGAAACATTGCTAAGTCACTTATTCTACTAGGTTGAGCGTTTTTGGTTTTTTGGTAGATTCCTTCATATTGTCTATATGGACAATCATGTTCACTGTGAATAAAGATACTTTTATTCCTCTGTTTCAGACTGGTTGCATTTTATTTTTCTTGACTTAACTGCAATGGCCATAATCCCTAGTCTAATGTTAAACAGAAGAGATGAGGGTGGGGATCTTTGTTTTTTTCCTGATCTTAGAGGGAAAGCATTCATTTTTTCACCCTTAAGAACATGAACTTTAGATGTTTTGTAGTTGTCCTTTATCAGATTAAGGGAGTTCTGTTCTATTCTTCCTAGAAAACTAGGAAGAAAAATGATCAAAAATGGATATTGGTTTTGTCAGATTTTTTTTTCTGTGCCAAGAGTTTATAGTTCAATAACATGATAAATCATACTAATTGATTTTCTAATTCTAAGCCAATTTTTCACTCCTGGGATGAAATTCACTTTGTTGTTGTGATGAATTTTTTAATATATATATTCTTGCATTCAATGGGATATTTTGTTTAGAATTGTACATCTATATTGATTAATAATACTGGTTTATAGTTTTCTTGCAATATTTTGTTTAGTTTTGGTATCACTGCAATGCAGGCCTCAGAGAATAAGTAAAGGAATATTCTTTCTTGTGCAATTTTTTTTGAAAAGCTTTTGTAGATTTGGCATCATTACTTCTTTAAGTGTTTGGTAGAATTCTCTGACAAATTATCATCCTGGATTTTTGTTTATGGGAAGATTTTTAATGACAAATTCCATTTCTTTAATAGATATAATACTATTCAGGTTATCTATTTATTCTACAGTGAGCTTTGGTAGTTAATATCTTCCATAGAATTTGTTCATTTTGGCTAAATTGTAAAACTTATAGAGATAACAGTGTTCATAATTTTTTTATTATCCACTTAATATAAGTAGAAGTCATAGTGATGTCACATCTCTCATTTCTGATATTGATAATTTATGCCTTCTTTCTTAGATTGGCTGAAGGCTTTTCAGTTTTGTTGATATACTCTCAAAAAACTATCATGTGATTCCAATGATTTTCTCTCTTGTTTTTATGTTGTTTAGTTCAATGATATCTGCTTTCGCTTTTATTTCCTTTCTTCTACTTTATTTTATTTATTTATTTATTTATTTATTTATTTATTTATTTTTGTGGTACTGGGGGTTGAACCCAGGGCCTCACACTTGCATGCTCTGCAAGTGCTGGACCACTGAGCTGTGCCTCCAGCCCATTTTTTTTACTTTTTTGAGACAGGGTCTTGCTAAGTTACGCAGACTACCGCTGGTCTCGAACTTGCGATCCTCCTGCCTCCACCTCCTGAGCCACTGGGATTACAGGCATGTGCCACTGTGTCCGGCTCTCTTCTACTTTAGATTTAAGTTTCTCCTCTTTTTCTAATTCTTTAGATGAGAGATGAGGTCATTGTTTTGAGACTATTCTTATTTTTAAAATATGGTGGTTCATTATTATAAATTTCCATCTAAGTACTACTTTTGCTTTAGCCCACTGTTTATGATAAACTGTGATTTCATTTTCATTCAACACACAATATTTCCTTATTTTAATTTTGATTTCTTCTTTGAGCCATATTTTATTTGGGGATGTAGCATTTAGTTTCCAAATATTTGGGTATTTTCCAGAGTATTATATTTCTAATTTAATTGTATTATGGTTAAAGAAAATATTTTTTATTACTTGAATTCCTTTGAATTGCTAAAAATTAGTTTTATGGCACAGAATATAGTCCGTATTGGTAAATGTTCAGAATAATGTATATTTTGTTCTTATTGAGTGGAGGGTTCTATAAATGCTACTTAGGTCAAGTGGATTTATAGTGTTTTTCAAGTCAATAATCTCCTTGCTAATTTTATGTCTACTACTTGTTCTATCAATTATTGAAAGAGGGATATTGAAACCTCCAATGAGTGTGGATTGGTCTCTTGCTCAATTTTTACCTCATGTATTCTGAAGCTCCATTATTAGGGGCACACATATTTAGGATTTTTGTATTTTCAGGATTAATGACCCCTTTAGCCTCTGAAATAACCTTCTTTATCCCTGACAATATTCTCTTCTGTGAATTCTAATTTTTTATACAAAAATAGCCAATCCAGCTTTCTTTTGACTGATGTTAGTATGATATATCATTTTCTAGCCTTTTACTTTTAACTTGTTTTTAATTTTATGTTTATTTAAATTGTATTTGGGGTAGGCAATGCACAATTTTTATTTATCAAATTAAACTTTTTATTTTGAGACAATTATAGATACAGTAGTAAGAACTAATGCTGAGTCCTTTTGTGCCCTTTACCTTGTTTCCCCCCAGTGGTAGCATCCTGCCAAACTAATGAAGTAACATCCAGGATAGTGACATTGCTGCACTGAAGAAACAAAACTTTTGCTTCACCTCAGAGACCCTTCCTGTTGCCCTTTTACAGCCATACCCACTTCTTTTCTGTTTAATCCCCACCTGAACCCTTGCTATCATCCATTTCTGTAATTTCTTCAGTTTGAGAGTGCTGTACAAATGGAATCATACAATATGTAACCTTCTTGGATTACCTTTTCTTTTTAAACCCAGTACATTTCTCAGTATAATGTGTGTATAGATAGTCCATACTTTTTTATTGCTGAGCAGTATTCTTATATGAATGTAACCTGATTTGTTTAACCATCCATCCATTGAAGGACATCTACGCTGGTTCCAGTTTGGGGCTCTTACAAGTAAAGTTGTTATAGATATTCATAAACAGATTTTGGGGTGAACAAATTTTCATTTTTCTAGTAAAAGTGCTAGGAGTACAATTACTGGGTTGTATAATAAGAATGTGTTTGGTTTTTAAAGAAACTGCCAAGCTGTAAAATAGCTATACAATTCTACATTCCCACTAGCAAAGTATGAGTAACTCAGTTTGTCCACATACTTACCAACAATTTTTCTTATTTTACCTATTTTTATAGGTAAAATATTCTAACTAGCAGTCCTTTGTCAGACATGTGGTTTGCAAATGTTTTCTTCTAGTCTGTAGCTTTTTTTTATCTTCTTAAGAAGGTCTTTACAAGCCAAGTGTTTTTAACGAATTCCAGTTTATCAAAGTTTCTTTGGATAGCTCATGTTGTTACTGTCAAGTCTAGGAACTCTTTCCCTAGCCCTAGATCCTGAATATTATCTCCTAATTTTACAGTTTTACATTTTATATTTAAGTCTGAAATCTATTCTGAGTTAATTTTTATATAAGGGGTGAGATTTAGATTTTTTTACCCTATAGATATCCAATTACTTCAGCAGTTTTACAAATGGAATTATATTTATACATTTGCCAGAGATCTTTGTCCTATTTGTGTGGGTCTATTTCTTGATGACTGTAGCTGCAAAATTAATCTTGAAATGGTGTAGACTCTTTTCCCATTGTATTCTTTTTTCAAAAAATATTTTGTTTTTTCTCATTTACTTCCTTTGCATTTTAATATATATTCTAGAATAATTGGTGTATATTTGATGCTGGAATTTTGATATCATTTATGTTAAACTTGCTTATCAGTGTGAGAAGAATTGATCTTTTTTACTATGTGAATTGCAAAGCATGAACTTGATATTTATTTCCATTTATTTAGATTTTCTTTGATTTCTTTCTTCAATATTTTGCAGCTTTCACCATATCTTATATAATTTTGCTAGATTTACACCTAAATATTTTTGATCAATTATAAATTATATTTTAATCTACTATTCCATGTGTTCATTCCTCATATATAGGAACAAAATTGATTTTTGTAGGTTTATATTGTGTCCCATGAACTTACTAGACTCAAATATTAGTTCTAGGAGTTTTGTGCAGATTCCTTGGTATTTTCTGCACAGTCATCTGTAAAAAGCAATAGTTTTAATTCTTCCATTCCAATCTATATGCATTTTTATTTCCTTTTATTGCCTCACTGCACTGCCTAGAATTTCCAGTACTAGGTTAAATAAGAGTGATGAAAGCACACATATTTTTATTGTTCCTGATCTTGAGAGAAAAGCATGTAGTCTTTCACCACCAAGGATAATGTCAGCTATAAGTTTTTGAGGATGCTTTTTAAAAAAAAAAAAAAAACAAATTGAGGAAGCTGCCCCATTCCTTTTTTCTGGAAATTCTAATCATGACTAGGTGTTGGGTTTTGTCAAGTGTTGTCTATGCATCATCCCATATGACTCTGTGATTTTTTCATCCTCAGTCTGTTAATATGATTACTTACCTTGTTTGATTTTTCTATGTTGAACCCACCTTGCAATCCTGAAATAAACCCTACTTGACCACAGTATACAGTACTTTTATGTCTACTGCTGAATTTGATTTACTAATATTTTTTAAGGGTTTTTAAATTCATATCCATGAGGATATCCCTATAGCTTTTTTTTTCTTGTTTTGTACCCTCAGAGTCTCTTTTGGGTATCAGGGTAAAATTGGTCACATGGAATGAGTTGAGAAGTATTCCTCTGTGTTTTCTGGAAGACATCATGTAGAGTTGGTGTTAATTCTTTAAAGATTTGGTTGAATTCTTCATGAAATCATCTGGTCCTGAATTATGTCTTTTGGGGGAGTTTTTAAATTGCAGAATAAATTTCCTAATGATCATAGGGTTATTTAAATGATCTGTTCCATATTGGTTTGCTTGCAGTAGTTTGTGCTTTTTGAAGAATTAGTCCATTTTGCCCAAGTAGTTAATTTTATGGATGTAGAGTTTTTTGTAGAGTTCTTTATTATCTTTATTTGTAGCATCTATAGTGACATCCCATTTCATACATCATATCAATAATTGGTACCTACCTGTCTTTCTTTTGCTGCTGTTTTTTTGTTGTTGTTCTTGTTCATTTGATCATTTGAGATAAGGCCTCACTATGTAGCCCAGGCTGTCCTGCAATTTGCCATGTAGCAGAAGTTGGTCCTGGACTTGCAATCCTCTTGCCTTAGCCTCCCCAGTACTGGGATTACAGATGCACAGCACCACACCCAACTATTTCTTGTTGTTGTTCTCCTCCTCCTCCTCCTCCTCCTCCTCTTTCTTCTTCGTCTTCTTCTTTTGTCAACCTTGCTAGAGCTTTGTCACTTTTAAAATCTTTTCTAAGAGTGAACTTCTTGTTCCATTAATTTTTTTTATTTTATCTTTTCAATTTCTTTCAGTTTTACTCTTTATTATTATTTCCTCTGCTTGCTTTGGGTTTTACTTTTTTTTCTATGCCCTTAAAGTGGGAGCTTAGAATCTTGATTTGAGACCTTTCTTCTTTTCTAGTGAAAGTATTTAATGCTACAACTGTTCCCTTTAACTCTGCTTAAGGTGTGTCCTTCAAATTTTATTACAACATATTTTCATTTTCATTTAGTTCAAAATATTCATATTTCTTTTGAGACTTCCTCTTTGACCCATGGATTATTCACTGATTAGTTTCTATTAGTGTTTGGAGATTTTCCTGGTATTTCTGTTATTGAGCTTTAGTTTGATTCCACTGTGGTCAGAGAACACATTCTATATGATTTCAATTCTTTCAAATTTGTCAGGGTTTGCTTTCTGGCCCAGAATATGGTCAGTCTATCTTTGTACATATTATATTGACCCTTGAGAGATCATCTGTATTTTGCTGATTTTAGGTTACATGTTAAATAAATGGCAATTTGATGCTATTGGTTGATGATGTTATTGTGTTCTATATACTTGCTGACATTTTTTGTCTGTTGTTGTTGTTGTTGTTGTTATTGTTGTTGTTGTTAGGTGTAGGGAAAAATTGAGAGGAAATTGGCAAAAACTCCCAAACTGGGAAAATGGCGTTTGAATATCTGGTTTGTAAGTTAGAAATCTAGGGAAAATGAAAGTAACTTGGTTGCACGTTTGTACAAAACCCTTCCTGATTGGACAATTGGACTGAAAGCTGATTGGCTCAGACCATTCCATGGACGAGCTACATAAAGAGCTGCGCTGCGGCAGCTCGACCCCTTTTGGCACAGCTTTTTTGGCACGGCTTTTTTTGGCACCCTTTCTGCGCCTTCTCGCCTGTTCCTGCCCAGACCACCGATGAGGAAACTACTCTCCCGCTGCTCTCCCCCGGACCTTTGATGAGGAAAAAATGCTCTCCCGTCGCAATCATCAACAAGGAAAAGAACCTGCTCTCCGTCTGACCACCGACGAAGCAACAGCTGTCTCCTCATGACCACCACAGAGACGACCAACACAGGTGCTTGCCCCTGGAAGGCAAAAGTGCCTGAGGCTTTTTCTTTCTCCCGTCTCCTCCGGGGTCCCCAGGGCCGCAGGAGTCTGCGCCCCTCACCTGAGGTTCCCGAGTGAATTGTGTTTAGTATCTGTGTGCGTGGCGGCACGGCCCATCCGAACCTCCAGGCCAGACCGGGAGGCGCGCGCCCCACAGTTAGGTGCCATCCAGTCGGGTCCAACTCATAGCAACCCTATGTTCAACAGAACAAAATACTACCTGACACTGTGCCATGTCCAGCACTATCATCAGTGCTTCTCTGCTATTCATAGCATTTTCAATGGCTGATTATTTTAGGAGTGGGTGGCCAGGTCCTTCTTCCAAGCCTCCACCATCTGGTATTCCCAGGCAGTCTCCCATCCAAGTACTAACTAGGTCTGACTGTACTTAGCTTCTGAGATCTGATGAGATCAGATACCATGGTGGTATGGCTATAGACTTTTTTGTCTAGTTTTTTTATATATTGCTGATAGAGTAGTGTTGAAGTCTCCAGCTATAATTTTAGATTTTCTGTTTCTCCTTTTAGTTCAATAATTTTTTACTTCACATATTTTGCAATTCTGTTGTTAGGTGCATATACATTTAAGATTGCTGTGTCTTCTTAGTGCATTGACCTGTTTATCATTAGGTAATGGCATCTCCATCCACCCAACTCAGAGAGTCTATCACATCTTCTTGGTTCATCCTCCCTCCACCACAGCCTGGAAGCTCTCTCATGGCAATATGCTGGAGCAATTGTATGCGTCCCTCATCTGTTTGCTATCCGTCAGAGATCACTGTATTTCATTGCCTGATCAGCATAGTCTAGCAAACTGTTACTTCATACCTTTTTCCTTTTATTTTTTTCTTTGTGATAATGGTACCAGTAGGGCAAGTTGCTAGTCATAGCAGAGTAAAACCAATTCCTTCTACTCCATCTTTGTCATAAGCCAAAGTCTCAACATGAGTTTTAATGGTGTTGAATACAGTGGACTCCTTCTTTATGCTCGTATTTTATAAGTGAAAATCTAGAAAATTAAGACATTCAGAAAGTTCTAATTGAATATCTTCAATAAAATACTAGTCTAACTTTTGTGTATAGTGCAATGATGAAGATAGATCTCATGGACAAGGCTCTGGAACAATCTCTCTCTGTCTCTCGTGCTTGCTCTCGCTGTCTCTGTCTCTCTGTCTCCCCACCCCCCCTCCCCCAACTATCCCTCAATGTGAGGTTGAAGCCAGGGCCTCACACATGCTAGGTAAGTGCTCTACCACTGAGCAGCACTCCCAGTCCCATTTTTAATTTTTTTTCTTTTGACATGAGGTCTTATTAAGTTGCACAGGCTACCTCAAACTCAAAATCTTCCTACCTCACCCTCCCAAATTGCTGAGATTATAGGTGTGTGTCACAGCACTGGGCTGGAACTTTGTTTTAAGGACCAAGTTTTGCAACTCTCAGTTCATATTTCCTACATCTCAATTACCACTTTGATTCAGTTATTAGAACTTTACTAGTAGGCAAAGTAGTTTCCTTAAGGGAGCAAAGGATTTAGGAGGAAGTGGCTAAATAGACATTATTAAAAGACATCATTACTAGATATCATTAGTAGACATTAGATAACTTTCCCAAGGGACAGAAAATGGAGAGGAAATCTCTGTACATTCAACTTAGTTTTTCTGTGAACCTAAAATTGGTAGGAAAAAAAAAAAACAAAAACCTAAGTCTTTGTGGCCTGAATATGTAGTTCAATGGTAGAGCACCTGCCTAGCATGTGTGAGGCCCTAGGTTTGATCCCTAGCATGAAACTAACAAAAATGCCTAAGCCTAGTTTCAGGTTCACAGAAAAATTGAGCAGGAATTATAGAATTATGTACTTTCTCAATTCCACCTTACTCTTTCAGTTTCCCATGTAATTAACATCTTACAGATGTACGACGAATTTGTTACAGTTGATGACCCAGTATTGATACATTGCTATTAACTAAAGTGTATGCTTTACATTAAGGTTAACTTTTTGCATTGTATGCTTCTATGTATTTTGATAATCACAGGTATCCACCATTACAGTATCATACAGAATAATTTCATTGACTTACAAATCACCTGTCATCTACCTATTGATCTCTCCCTCCTTCCTTCATTACCCTGTGCTGAACCTCTTGCAACCAATGAATTTATTTTTATTTTTATTTTGTTTTATTTTATTTTTGGTACCGGGAGTGTTGACCCCAGGGCCTCATGCATCTTTATTTTTTAATTTTGAGACAAGGTCCCACAAAGTTGCACAGGCTTCCTCTGGCCTCAAACTCAAATCCTCCTGCCTCAGCTTCCTGAGTTTCTAGGATTACAGGTATGCACCACAGTGCCTGGCTGCAACTAATGATCTCTGTGCTGTCTGTTCAGTTTGCCTTTTCCAGAATGTCATGTAATTGTAATTATATAGTATATAGCCTTTTCAGATTTGATTCTTTGACTTAGAAAGTTTCTTCCATGCCTTCTCATAGCTTGAGAACTCATTTCTTTTTATTGTTATGTAATATTTCATTGTATGGATGTACAACAGTTTATCCATTTATCTCTATTGGTTGATTTCAAATTTTAGTAATTATGAATAAACTGCTATTTGTGTGCAGGTTTTTGTGGAGTCAGAGCTTTTAGCCTATTTAGGTAAATAACAGTGAGCACAATTTTTGGATGATATAGTAAGAACATGTTTAGCTTTGCAAATATTGGCAAGCTCTCTTCCAAGGAGGCCATTGCCATTTTGCATTTCTCCCCAAAATGAATGAGAATTCCTGTTGCTCCACATCTTTACCAGTGTTTGGTGTTACAGTGTTTTGAATTTTATCTGCACAGCACTATATCATTGTTGTTTTAATTTCTAATTCCCTAATGACATGAAGTTGAGCATCTTTTCACATGTTTATTTGCCATCTGTAAATATTCTTTGATGAGGTGTCTGTTCAGAACTTTTGCCCATTTTCAAATTAGATTGTTTATTTTCTTATTGTTGAATTTCGAGTTTTCTGTGGAGTTATTTGGAAACCAATCCTTTATCAGATATGTGTTTTGCAAATATTTTCTCTGAGTCTATAACTTGTCTTTTCATTTTCTTAATAGCATCGCTTGCAGACCAGAAGGTTTTAAATTTTAATGAAGCCCAACATATCAGTTTTTTCTTTCTTTTGATGTTGTATCTTAAAAATATTATCATGAAACTCAAGATTTTTCCTAGACTTTCTCCTGCTTTATCTTCCAAGACTTTTATAGTTTTGCATTCTATATTTAGATGCATCATCCATTTTGAATTAATTTTTGTGAGACAAATAGGTCTGGGTCTAGAGGGCCATTTGTTCAGCATAGTTTGTTGAAAAGAATGTCCTTTTTCTATTGAGTTGTTTTTGCTTCTTTGTCAAAAAGAAGTTGACTGTATTTGATTGGGTTTGTTTCTAGGCTTTCTTTTCTGTTGTGTTGAAGTATTTGTCTATTCTTTCACCAATAACATAAGTCTTGATTGCTATAGCTTTGTAGAAAGTCTTGATATCAGATAATGTCAGTCCTCTGTTTCTGCGACTCTCATTTAAATACCATATTGGTTCTTCTGAGTCTTTCACCTTTCTGAGTAAACTTTATAATCACTTTGTCAATATCCACAAAGGAACCTGTAGAGATTTTGATTGAGATTACATTGAATCAACAGATAAAGTTGAGAATTGTCTTCTTGAAAATACTGGGTCTTCCTATCTATGTAAATGGAGTAATTTCTTCATGTATATAGATCTTCATTCATTTATTCCTCAGAGTTTTATTATAAAAACTTTTGTATAAAATATAGATCTTGTATTTTGTTAGATATATACTTATTTCTTCTTCTTAGCACTACTGTAAATTTCATTTTTTATTAATTTCAGTTTTTCATTGCTGATCAATAAAAAGCAATTATTTTATATATTAATCTTACATCATGCAACTTTGTTATAACTTATTTGTTCTAGGGTTGTTTGTTGATTCTTTGGAATTTTCTGTGTATACAATCATGTCATCTATGAACAAAAAGAATTTTATTTCTTCCTTCATTGTCTGTATTTCCTTTTATTTCTTTTTCTTGTGTTATTGTATTAACTTTGACTTCTCAGAACAATGTTGAATGGGTGTGCTGAGAGAAGACATCCTTGCCTTGTTCCTTCCTGATCTTTAGAGGAAAGCATCTAGCTTCTTACCATCAAGTATGACATTGAATGTGTATCACACAAATGCAAAATGTGAATAATAGGGGAAACCAGGATGAGGGTAGGGTGAGGGTGAGGGAGTATATGGCAATTCCCTATACCTTCTGCTTACTTTTTCTGTAAACCTAAAATCACTCAAATATACATTAATTTTTAAAAGACAGTATTTTAGGAGCAGTTTTAGGTGCACAGAAAAATTGAGCAGAAGATACAGAGATTATGGAGCTGTATCCTAACCCCCTCCACACACCCCCACTCCACAGCCTTTACCATTGTCAATACTTCCCACCAGAGGTATGTTCGTAATAATTGATGAAGCTGGATTGACATATCATTATCACTCAAAGTCCATTGCTTACATTAGGGTTCACTGTTGGTAGGTGTATAGTGTATGGATTTGGACAAATGTATGATGACATGTATCCAGCCTTATAGTGTTTTCTCTGCCCTACAATTTTTTTTTTCAGTACTTAGTGGTTGAACACAGGGCTTCACACATACTTTACAAGTGCTCTCCCACTGAGCTGCACCCTGAGCCCTTTTTGTGTTTTTTATTTTGAGACCAAGTCTTGCTAAGTTATACAGGCTGCTGCTGGTCTTCAACTCATGATCCTCCTGCCTCCACCTCCCAAATTGCTGGCATTACGGGCATGCATCACCACACTTGGCTTACCCTATAAAATTTTTAAATTTAAATTAAATTTATTTTAACTGATACCAAAATCATTAACATTATTATACATATTAATGGGGTGCCATGTGATATTTCAATACATGTATACATTGTGTAATGATGTTTAAATCAGATTAAACATAGCTATCCCCTCAAATACTTATTATTTCTTTAAAGTGAAACATTCAAAATCCCCTCTTTTAGGTTTTTGAAATATATATCTTCTTTCTTTCTTTTTCTTTCTTTCATATATTTATTTTATGGTGCTAGGGTTCAAACCCAGGGCCTTAGGCATGCTAGGCAAGTGTTCTACCACTGAGCTACATCCTTAGCCATATAGTGAATAATTGTTACCTGGACTCACTCTACTCTGCAATAGCACACCACAACTGCTTATTCCTGTTTAACTGGTAACCTCAATGCCATTGATATACTTTTTCTCATCTCTCCCTCTGTACCCCACAAATTTTATTTTAAAAATGTGAAGGAAGGTAGGAAGATACAGTAGGGAAGACAGTGAGTACAAGTCTGCTCCATCTTTTCTCAGACAGTTCATTCTGAGAAGTGACCATCTGGAGGCTTTAGTTACCTCTAGCCCTATTCAGATGATCACAATATCTCAATACATCTGCTGCTCATTTATGGCTTGGGCCATAGAAGACCTTTTGGGGAATTTTCCTCTAAGAAAATATGAGAGAGAGAGAGAGAGAGCGTGCATTTTAACTATACCTACAATTACTTTTCATTTTGGAAAATCATGAGCTGTATGCTGATTAATTAATAAACTTTGAAATCATTATTTCTGTTGCAAGATGTGATAAAACTAGACTGTTCTAAAAATGCAGGATTCAAAATAAATTGTTATAAAAATTTTCCAAAACACCTCATCCATAAGTTTTCATATACTTGTATGTATATTATCAAGATTACATATACTTGAATCTAATAATTATTGCAATAAATTTAGTGGATTAAACTATTATACAGAAATATTTATTATTGTATTATTTAGAATGAAAAAATGGAAATCATCTGAATATCTGTATAATAGAATGATTAAGTAATATTTGTGCAGCAATTCAATGGGATATGATGAAGCTATTATAAATCATGATTAGGAAGTTTGCTTATAGTTGGAATTATTATTACTAAGTAATTATAATTACAATTAGCTCAACATAGCACTCTCCAAAAACGAATGAATACAAAAACATCACATTGTTTCCATCTAACCTCCACAACTTTGCTCATGCTCACCCCTTGTTGTTGTTGTTAGGTGCTGTCAAGTTGGGTCTGACTCATAGTGACCCTATGTACAGCAGAACAAAACACTCCCCGATTCTGTGCCAGGCACATGATCTTATTTATGTTTAAGCCCATTGTTGCAGACATTGTCAATCCATCTAGTGGAGGGTTTTCCTTTTTTTCATTGACCTGCCACTCTCCCAAACATGATGTCCTTCTCCAGGGATTGGTCCCTCCTGACTACATGTCCAAAATACATAAGCCGCTGTCTAGCCATCCTTGCTTTCAAGGAGCACACTGATTGCACTTCTTCTGGGACAGATCTGTTGGTTCTTTTGGCAGTCCATGGTATATTCAATATTCATCTCCAGCACCGTAATTCAAAAGCATCAATTCTCCTGTCTCCCTTGTTCAGTGTCTAGCTTTCACAACCATATGATGCGACTGAAAATAACATGGCATGAATCAGGCGCACCTTCATCTGCAATGTGACATCTTTACTTTTCAGTACTTTAAAGAGATCTTTTGCCACAGCTTTTACCAAAGCAATGCATCTTTTGATTTCTTGACTGCTACTTCCACAAGTGTTGATTATAGAACCAAGTAAAGCAAAATCTTGGACAGCCTCAATCTTTTCTCCATTTATCATGAAATTGCTTACTGACCCAACTTTAAGGATTTTTTTTATTTTTGTTGATGTTTAGTCTCAATCCATACTGAAGGCTATGTTCTTTGATCTTTATCAGAAAATGTTTCAAATCTTCACTTTCAGGAAGCAGAGTTGTGTCATCTGCAAAACACAGGTTGTTAATGAGTCTTCCTTCAATCTTGATGTTGCATTCTTCTTTATAAAGTCCAGCTTCTCGGATTATTTGCTCAGCATAGAAATTGGAGAGATATGGTAAAAGGATACAGTCCTGACACACACCTTTCTTGACTTTAAACCAAGCAGTGTTTCCTTGCTGTGTTTGAATGACTACCTCCTGTTCCATGTACAGATTCCTCATGAGTACAATTGGGTGCTCTGGTATTCCCATTCTTTGCAGTGTTATCCATGATTTGTTATGATCCACACAGTCAAATGCCTTTGCATAGTCAATAAAACATAGACATCTTTCTGATATTCTCTGCTTTTGCATAATAACCATCTGACATCAGCAATGATGTCCCTGGTTCCCTGCCCTCTTCTGAATCTGGCTATATTTTCTGGCAGTTCCCTGTCTATATACTGCTGCAGTCTCTTTTGAATGATCTTTAGTAAAGTTTTGCTTGCATGTGATATTAATTGTACAGTTCCATAGTTTCCATATTCATTTGGATCCCCTTTCTCAGGAATAGGAATAGGCCCATCCCTTAGCTTGGGGTAAATCAATCAGTGTACAGATACAGCTCTATAAACATCATGTGTGAATATGCAGACACTGTCTGGGTCCTGAAATTGGAAGCCTCATGATGAAAATTAGGATTTTCTGTCTAATTTTTAAATTTCTGTATTGTAGTTTGCATAATAAATAACATCTTTAAATGGTGAATGGTACTTTCCCTTTCCCAATTCATCTATGATTTGAGAGTCATGGATGATTACCTTGGAGGAGGAGTCATGACCATGCCTTCAAGGGCAGAAATATCTGAGAATCAAGATACTTACCCAGATAATTCAACATCCTGACTATCCCCATCTCGACCTCCCAAATAATCACTTTTTAAAAATAATATAGACAATAGAAACAGAATTTTTCTCATTAGCCAATTGTCTCAGCTCTCTTGGCTGGTTAAATTGGTCAGAGCAATGCCTCTCAGACTTTAATAGCATACAAGTCACCTGGGGATCTTGTTAAAAGGCAGGTTTGATTTGGTGTATTTGGGGTGGGGCTTGAAATTCTTCATTTCTAACAAGCTCCCAGGTGATGCTGAGGTTGCTGGTCTAAGGACCATACTTGAGTAACAAATTCCATTTGAGTAATTTACTTGTGAATACAGATGGCTCAGTACCTCTGTGTATGTGTGTGCACATGCATGTGCTCACAGATATGTGGATGTATATAATATACATGTACATATATTTAATTCATGTATTTATATGTGTCTACACACACACACATAATGTTCTGTTATCAGGTTTGGCCATCAACATAAAGCAAATTCTAAAAAATGCCCTGTTTACACCACAATTTATGCTGTATTAGGAGCCCAGCTTCCTTAGTCTTCTCATTTTTGAGATGAGAATAATGAATAGTAGTTAAGTTACCTATCATTTCTCGATTCTGCAGGGGAAAAAAGAAATGAAGTGTTGTTGAGTTAGATCATGCTTCACAGAGGCTTGATTTGTTTAACAATAAAGGCAAAATCTAGTTGTAAAATGTTCTAAAACCATCAATAAAATCTAGTAACTTTTGCTGATAGAATTGACATCTAGTGGTCTTCTTTCTCATAGTCTAAGCTCAATAAATGTTTGTTCAGTAAATGTCACATGAACAAAGTTATGAACACCAACAGCCATATCTTTGTAATGTATCCTATGCAAGAGTTTTCAGCTACTGGCTGAAAATATTATCTTTTTTTGTGCTGTTCTCACATCATAACCTGATTGACTCCAAGTATGATTAAAATACTCATTTTTGTAGAGAGTCTTAAATCAGGGAGATGCTGTTTTCTATGACACCATGTTTAAATTGATGATATCCTCCAGAGTCAGTAACTCTCAATAAATTTTTATTTTCCAGACATTGTCCTCTGCACAAATAATGCTGAGAGGTCAGGGCACATCCATCTGCAGGTGTAAAAAAGCAGCATCTGAGGTTTTCTTTTCTCACTTCTTTCTTTGCATAGAGAATGCATTGCTTTCCCCCACTAAATAGGGATTGTTGCCATAGTAATGTTTTAAGAACACTCTTAGATCAATATTAGAACTGCAGAGAGTATATGAGATTATGCAACTTATGAGTCTAACACTGTACCCCCACTCTTGTTTATTTGCTTAACTGTGGAATAAAGATTTGAGTAACTCCTCACATCTGGGCAGTTCTGTGCTCTGAAGAATTAGCCAGTCAACCAACAAGCACCCTGTGGCTGTTTCCCAGCAGAATACACTGCTGGGCACTAAACAATAACAACACAAGGTCAGATGGAGAGACTGCATGTCTACCAATCTACAAAGAAATGCAGTGCTAAATGCACCAAACTGTCAGGATCCTACTGACCCATAAAATGTACACTCTGATTTTTCCATATTATACCTCAAAATTTATGAGAAGCACTGACAATAGTGCTGGGCATAGCACAGTGTCAGAGAGTGTTTCATTCTGTTGTACATAGGGTCATCATAAGTTTGACACGACTCAACAGCACCTAACAACAAAAATTCATCTTTAGCTTCCCATCACAATTCCCAATCTGCCCACATAAATAATATCTCAGTACCACACACACCCTGCACAAAATATGCAAAACAAGTTACAATTCCCTATGTCACAGAATGTTTAGGAACATTCATATGATTTAGAATCAAGAGCTAGAAGGAATAAATACATATACCATTACGTGTCTGCTTCCTTCTATAACAAAGCTACACACAGGCAGGCAGTGCTATGCCAAGATGTGGACATTTATTCCAAGAGAGCCTATTATGTTTGAGTGCTGCTACACAGAACTAGTCAAGTTATCCCAATAACGAATATGCTTTGGAGGAGCTGGAGAATAAGAGGCCTGGCTTCCATATGTTGCCCTGCTTCCATCCATGTGACCCTGAGCAAATCATTTCACATTTCTTGAGTTCACTTTCACATGCATGAAAAATATAGGGCTGTACTTGACAGAGTTTCCATCCAACCATAAAACTCTATGGCTCTATGAAGTAAAATAAAGTAAGAAATCTTCCTTCCTTCCTTCCTTCCTTCTTTTCAGCTTTCCTTCCTTCCTTCATTCCTTCCATACTTCCTTCCTCTCTTTCTTTCTTTCTTTCTTTCTTTCTTTCTTTCTTTCTTTCTTTCTTTCCTTTCTTTGCATCTTTTGCTCATAATGGCACAATATTCAGTATCTGTTCTCAATGAAATTGGCATTAAACATGCCCTCTGTCGAAAAGATTTAACTCAGAGTTTTCCCAGTTATGCATATTATTAGGAATGAGTTCAAAGATTCTGGGAGATTGAGGGTACTTGTTACTTCAAATTTATATTGATACCCAGTATATATAATATATGATGTATTATATATTTTAGGTAACTAAAAGATGAGAAGGGACATGTAGGCAGAAGGGCCCAATCCCTGGAAAAGGACATCATGTTTGGGAGAGAGGCAGGTCAATAAAAAAAAGAAAACCCTCCACTAGATGGATTGACACAGTATCTGCAATAATGGGCTTAAACATAAATAAGATCGTGTGCTTGGCACAGAATTGGGGAGTATTTTGTTCTGCTGTACATAAGGTCACTATGAGTTGGTCCTGATTTGACATCACCTAAAAACAACAACTAAAGATGAGCATTATTAATTGATCATGTTACCTTATTTTTTGTAGGTAGATATTTAGCAATCAAATAATGCTCTGCTATAAATGATTTCTAACCATCTGTCCTTTGTTACCCCTCCATCATGGCCTTGACTGCAATTACATGAAATTAATCCATTGACCTGTAAAATCACATTCAGCAAACTGTTCCCAATATAAATCATTCTTTGCTTAACTAGTTATAACTATCATTTCAATTATATGAAAAGTGGTTGAAGTGTGGGCCTAGGATGATAAATTTAAATTTAAGCATTATTAGGCTTACAGTTGACTATGCCACTCAGTAAATTCCTGGTTATCTGCATTATGGCAAGGCAGGTAATTGAAAATTGACTATATTTTCACTAGTCTGAAATTTTCCTTGGTCTAATCCTTTCCTCCCAGACATCTCTAGCAACTTAACCTTTCCTTACCAGGATGTTTTCTCATTGAAACACTTCTTGTGTGAGAACCCTGTATATCTAGATGAGTTAGAAAAGTAGTAATATCACATAAGGAACACGTTCAGCATCTATTTATTTAAATAGGATAAATAACTGTGAGAACTTCCATATTAAACAGAATCTTATACTGTTCTACAACCATCAGTCAACATGGCAAAATTAGCTCACTGAGGAGATCCCCTCCCAGGATCACTTTCTTTACACTCAGTTCCCAAAATGCACAAATGCTGGAGAAAACAGAACAAGAACACAATGCAATTTTATGACAAGCTAAGCACACACACATGATAAAAATGCAGGAAGCAGAAATAAAAGCAGCAGTTAAAGCCAGCGAATCACTGCATGGAGTGGGAGTGTGACATTGTTATGGGAGATTAGGGGGCAGGGGGAGCACAAGAGGCAAGTCTAGAGCATGGGAACTTGACAGCATAATCCTGGTCCTTGTATAAATTTATACCCAACACAGATGTTATAGTAAGAGGAGAAATAGGGTTTATTAAGAGATGTTGTTAGGTGCCATCAAGTTGTGTCCAACTCATAGCAACCCTCATAGGGTTTTCGATGGCTGATTGTTTGGGATTGCCTCAGGAGTGGATTGCCACATCCTTCTCCCATTTTTGTAGTTCTGGGAATCAAACTCAGGACCTCAGAGACTGCAGAGCAGCTCAAGCTAAATGGTAGCGCCTTATTAAGAGATAATACTCCATTAAAAAAAATTACAGAGAAGACCAAGGCACCTGGAGAAGCTTAGGTCAACCTGGAAGGAAACTTGAAATAAACTGGGTGAATCTGCATAAGGATCTTTCTGTTTCCTAGGGAAAGGTAACGTCAGAGAGAACAGAGCTAAGCCGGCATCTAGAGAGAAAAGTACCTTTGATAGACAAGATGGCCGGCCGAGAGAAGGGAGAGGTGTCCACGTGGTTCCTAGAGTAGAGAAAAAAAAAAGGAGAAGAGCAAATGGGGAGAAGTAGAAAGGAAAGAAAAGAAAGAGTAGGCACATGTTTCTCCTAGTTTTATCCAAACTAGGGCATACCTAGTGTGACATCAGTGCCCAGTTCTAGGCACTTAGAGTGACCTGAAACTGTGATCTTTGTTTTGTAAATGGATCAACAGCTTGGATTAGCATGGTCCCATTCGAAAATATCCATCCAATGTCCTCAGAGGCACCTTTAGCTTCACCCATCATGGGGGAACAGCAGAAGTTAATTTCAATCCCCTTTTTCTTGAAAGTTAATCCTGGACTTCACATGAGGCTGGAAGTTTACCTGGGCCCTGGGCGTGCAGGTCAGAGCTGTGAAGCACTGCCTCTCCAGAGAAAGGGAGGCAGGAAAACTCTGCACTTGTCCAGGTAAGCCTCAAAGAAGGTTGTCCTTCTGAGGCCTTGGATTGGAAAACTCACCACAAATCAAAACCCAGTTCTGTGATACATTTGTATATTTGAGTTAATAACTTGAATTTATGCTACCTGCGTGGTGGAAGAGCACAAGCCAAGAAATAGGCCTAACAGTGGGGCCAGGACCATTGGTGAGGCCTAGAGGAAGGCACTCCAACCAAAGGGATCTGGAAAGGCTTCCTTATGAAGATGTGACTTGAAGAACAAAGAGGATTTCTGTACACAGAATTAGAGGAGAAGTGTCCCAGGTGGAGATCTACCAGTGCAGAGGCACATGAGAATATGTGACATTAGATAAAATGTTGGTTGGAGATGAGAATATAGTTCAGTAGTAGAGCATTTACCTAGTGGGTACCAGACACTGGGTTCTAACACCAGCACTGGGGAAAAAAAGAAAGAAAGAAATAGAAAAAGAAAAAGAAAAAAGAAAAGAAAAAACATTGTGAAAGGAATGAGAAAAAAGGCTGAATGAGTGGGTAGATTAAAGGCACAATATGATCAGAGGTTTTCATTGTAATACTGTGTTCCAGTTGATATTGTGTTCAAGTTGATTGCAAATATCATAATGTGTAGTAAAGCTAGTAACTAAGGCTTGTTACTTTCTGCTGTATAATGAGCAATATGAATAATGCATGGCATGAATGAGTAAAAGGATTATTTAGTACTAGCTAAGCTCCTAACAGCAACAACCTCCTCTGAGTTGTCTTAGGCAAATTATTGCCTGTCATCACATAAATTCTTATTTCTACTCCCCTACAACTTGCTGTAGAGAAGGCCAATTGAAAAGAAACTCAGCTTTCACACAATTTGGAGCATTTCTCCTTGTTATTTTCAACCTGAGACTCGTATTGGGAACCATTTTGCCTGGTATATCTCAATCATAAACAGTCTCTCGTTGAATCTGTTTCACCTGCTTTGGGATATTGGGACCTATCTTTTGAGATTTTCTCTAATGTATACTTTGTATAGTCTACATGGTTTACCATACTAGTCAAACTATACCAAAGAGCCTCTAAATTGGGATGATATGGCTTGCTGTTTTGCATGATGCAGTGTCACATAGACACTTACTTAATTTTATTAATATAGATGAAGTTTTGGTATATGTTTTCAGTAAAGAGCAGAGCCAGAGAATAGCCAGGTGCCTTAGCACACAGCTACAATCCCAGCTTCTCAGGAGGCTGAAGTAGGAAGATCATGAGTTCAAGGCCAGAAGCAGCCTACACAACTTAGTGAGAACCTCTCTCAAAATTTAAAAAAAAAAAAAAAAGGTTCTAGGGATGTGGCTCAGTGTTAGAGTGCTTGCCCAGAATTTGTGAGGCCCTGGGTTGAACCCCTAGTACTTGAAGAAAAGTAAAAATGCATGGCAGATAGCCAGATAGTAAATATTTTAGACTTTGTGGTCTATGTACAGTTTCTAATATACTTTTTGTTTATTTGTTTCCTTTTATAACCCCTAAAAACGTAAAAACCAATCTTAGCTCTCAGGCCATGTGAAATCAAGCTAGGGCCAAATTTGGCCTGCTGGCCACAGTTTGCTAGGCCCTGATATTGATTAATCCAAGGAGTACAGCATTTTTGGCATTTAATTACAAACAAGTCTAAAGCTAGCATGAGTAAATGACTGAGACCCTGAGGGATGACTATTGAAGTGCTGAGACCAGCTGAAGAGAATGTTAAGAACACACCACTGTGCTTGCCTGAGCCACCCGAGCATCCATCAAAAGGAAATCATTTTCAAAGTGAAATCACGCCTGCATGACGAACAGCAGAATATCAATCCAAACAGATGTGTAGGAGGCAATGGAAAATCAGAACCATGGAACAGTAGATTATTTAAAGCAAATGAAATCAAGTGTCAGAGAAGATGTATGAAAGAGCCTAGAATAGAAGTTTAAAGAAGACCCTACATCAAAATGAAGCTGTACCCTGCTGTGCCACCCTTCAGTTTCAAGTCATTTAAGATTATCTGGCAACCTGCAGTATAACTGCCTATTCATAATTATAAATTTATACAAAAAATATAAAGCTGTTATTCTAGAGAAAGAGAGAAGAGAGAGAAGAAAAGGAAGATAGAAAAAAGAGGAAAGGAGGAAAGATAGGAGGGTGAGATGAGCCAACCTAACTGGACCACAGGATGCCCACATGGCTGGCAAAACATCATGTCTGAATGTATCTTTGAGAGCATTTCTGAAAGTGATGAGCATTTGAATTAGTAAACACAATCACCTTCACCACTGTAGGCAGGCATCATGCAATCTGTTGAGAGCCCAAGCAGAACAAAAAGGCAGAGGAAGGGTGGATTCTGTCTCTTCTTGAGCTGGATATCTATCTTCTGCCTTCAGATACTTGTGATCTTAGTTATCAGGCCTTCAGACTTGGACTGGAACTTCTCTGGCCCTCAGCTTATAGATGGCAGATTGTGAGACTACTTGGCCTCCAAAATTATATGAGCCAATCCTGCATAATAAATACCTCCCTCCCTCTCTCCCCCCCAAATATACACACACATATACATATATGTATATACACACATATATATGTATATATAATATATATTGTGTGTATATATATATGTTGTTGTTGTTAGGTGCTATCGGGTTGGGTCTGACTCATAGTGACCCTTATTGGGTTTTCAATGGCTGATGGTTTTGGGATTGCCTCTGGAACAGATTGCCATGTCCTTGTCCCACTTTTGCAGTGCTGGGAAAAGAACATGGGACCTCAGAGACGGCACAGCAGTGCTCCACCAACTGAGCTAAATACCAGCATATATATATATATATATATATATATATATATATGTATATGTACACACACACACACTCACACACACACATATACATATATATATGCACACACATATATATATATTTCTATTGGTTCTGGTTTTGTGGGGAGCCCTAATACAGAGAGGAAAGGAAAGGAGGGGCAAGAAAGAAGAGTAAAGGAAATAGTAAAGAACCATAGCATTATAATATCTACTAAATCTTTTGTTGGGCTAGGGTTTAGTTCAGCTGGTAGAGCGCTGCTCCGCATTCTCTGAGGACCCAGAGCAGGACCTGGCAACCACTCCTGAAGCAATCCTGAAACAATCAGCCATTGAAAACCCTATGAGGGTCCCTATGACCCTCATAGTTGAGTTGGGCCTGACTCAGTGGCACCTAACAACAACAAATCTTTAACTATGCAGTAACAACTGGCATTTGTCCTAAACATTCTGACTGTAAATATATGTATATATACATATTTATTTTTCTTTGCCTTCTCTTTTTTGTATCCACAAGGAGTTGATAATTTATATCTAGGATTAATCACATGGTCACACCTCATTGCAAAGAATCTGGGAAATATATTTTATCTAAGCATATTGCCTTCTCTGATAATTCAGTAGAAAAGGGGCAATGATGTTGGGGTGGGCTAAGACTGATCTAGTCACATGGAGATAATAGGACTTTCACTATACTGTGGTGATTGGAATATTTTTCACCCAAGCTAGTTATCTAAAATCACAGAAAATTTAAGGAGCATTCAGAGCCACAGGTATGTGATTGGGTAGAGTTTCTTGGAGGATGAACATTAATAAATATCAGTGCTTTAAATAAGCAGTATAAACAAATGCACATAAAATACACTACCTTTTTAAGGTGCTAAAAGGTGACATGAACCTTTAAAGAGTAGCATTAGTCTTGAACTAAACAAAATGATTTATTAGAAGTGAGCCCTTTTGAAATGAAAAGTTTTTAAATTAATGCTATCAGGCTAGGAGAAAATATTGACAATACACATCCCTGATAAAGGATCTGTATCCAGATTATCTGAAAATTTTATAGAACTCAGTATTAAAAGGTTAAAAAAAAGCCCGTTTTTAAAGTGGGTGAAAGATTTGAATTGTCACTTTAAAAAAGATATACCAATGGTCAATAAGTACATAAAAGATGTTCAATATCATCAGTCACAAGGGAAATACAATTAAGACCTCAAGAAGATACCACTATAAATCCACTAGAATGGCTTCTTAGTAAAAAGGCTAGAAATACTAAGTGTTGGCAAGGATTTAGAGAAACCCAGAACTCTTATTGCTGATGGGAATATGAAACAGTACAACCACTTTGGAGAAGAATTTGGCAGTTTCTTATGAGGTTAACATACATTCCAACAATTCCACTCTTAAGTGCTTACCCAAGAGAAATGAAAGCATACTTTCAAACAAGTGATGAATATCCATAGCAGTTTTATTTGTAATCTCAGAACATCTGGAAACAATCCAAATGTCCATTAACTGGTAAATGAACACTCAAATTATGGTATATCCCCACAATGAAATTCTGTTCAGCAAGAAAAAAGAAAAGAATACTGCACTCAACAACATAGATGAATCTCAAAAACATTATATATGTGAAAGAAGCCGGGCATATAAAGTTACATACCTATGATTCCATTTATACAATTCTAGAATAATTAAAGCTCATCTACAGGGAAGTCTGCAGCTGTAACACCCTGGCATCTGATCCTGCCTGATCTCAGAAGCTAATAAAAAATCACCTGGAAATACCAGGTGCTACAGTCTAGGAAGAAGGACCTGGCAGTCCACTTCTGACAACACCATTGAAAACTATGAAAAAGCAGGGAAGCACTAACATAGTTCCTGGCATGGCACAGTGTCAGGGAGTGTTTCCTTCTGTTGGACATAGGGTTGCTAAGAGTTGGACCCAACTCAGTGGCACCTAACAACAAGAATCTGCAGGGACAGAAAGCATATCAGTGATTAAGTGGCCCAGGAGTGGTAGTGGGAAAATCAAAATTTCAGTTTGGCAAAGGAGTCAAAGGAACTTTTAGAGATGTTAAGAAGGCTCCATGTCTTGATTGTGATGAAAGATGCACAGGTCTATAAATTTGCTAAAACTCATTAAAACATATACATTTAAATTATTTTATTATATGTAAGCTATACCTGAATAATTGATCTAAAAATAACATTAGTACTGTTGGATTGTAATTTCATAATAAAAGCTGTATTTATATGATGAAATAATGAATGGTTCATCCATCCTTTCATTCACTCACTCATTAAAAATGTATTCATCAAACACCTGCTGCATATAAGAACTGTCCTAGGTGCAGTGGATGTTCGAAGGAAAGAACCCCCAACCAGCTTGAGATTGTTAGGGAAAGTCTCACTAAAAAGGTGTTTGAGTTGGGCCTTGAAGGATAAGTGTAAGCGTCTCAACAGTATGCTGAACGAGTATTCTGAACATTCACAGGAAGAAGTATGGAAAGCATACAGATGAGAAATGACTTGGTGCAATAAAGCTTTGTGGTAGGTTAAAGGCTTCATGCAAGCAATGTGGTTATGGCCCCACCAGGGAAGGCTGTGTGTGCAAGGTCTTGTGGTCTGAACTTTGTCTTACATGCACTGAGCAACCAGTGAAGGGCATTGTGTAGGGGAGTGGTTAGGCAGATTTGCATTTCTGACAAAAGTGAAATGAACATATTAGAAGGGACTAAGTCTGAGACAAGATCCAAGTGATTACTTTATTAAAGGCCTGGACTCAATTGTTGGTAAAGACCTTAGCAAGAACAACTTTTGTCAGCGTCTGCAGTGTCCCACATGGCCTGGCCACTGCCCTTATCTCCTGTCTCATTTCCTTTCACTCCCACCTCCTTTTCACCCACTGGCCTCTGTCACCCTAGTCTTCCACCTTTCCTCAGACATGTCCAGCTCATTCCTGCCTTGGGACACTATGTTCACTTTTGTCTCTCTGGTTGCTTTTCATTATCCTAGTTTTCATTCAAATGTCTCCTATGTTTGTCAGACTTTTCTTGTTGCTGGGACCAAATACCTGAGAGAAACAAGGGAAGAAATATTTATTCTGGCTCATGGTTTCAGAGTTTTCAGTCCATAGTCCTAGACTCCATTGCTTCTGGACTCATGGGGAGGCAGAACATCATGGCAGTGAGAGCATGTAAGGAAGTTCCTCACCTTGTGGCAGACAGGAAGCAGAGAGGAGTTGGGGGTGGGGCTTGGGGCAAGATACAACCTCCAAAGACATGCTCACAGTGACTTACTTCCTCCAGCCAGGCCTCACTTTCTACTAAAGTTTCCAGAGCTTCCCAAAATAGCACCACCAGCTAGGGACTAAGCCTTCAATCATAAACTCTGTGGTACCATCACCTTTCACAAAAAGCGGTTCATTGATCTCCTGATCTAATGTTTTTTCTTTCCCATTCACTCTTCATCATTTCTATTGATCCCCATTCCCAACATGAAGACCATAAAGGAGCTGAGATTTTCCTTGCTTGTAAACAAAGGATTTAGTTTAGAGGGTGGTCCCATAGATGCTGCCAGATGACATAGGACTCAATAGATCAGAGCAGATGACCTTATTACACCACAATAAGCAACATGAGTTTCATATTTGTATCCACCCTTCTTGCTAGCCAAGTCTCAAGAATGGCCAGTATGGCCTGGGTAAGTACTACACACACAGTGGGTTATGTTATAACTGAAGAACCTAGAACTGAGGGAAGCTGGATTTTTTTTTTTTTTTTTTTTTTTATATTGGACAGTAAGGAAATCTACCTAGTCATTTCTCTTTTGGAAGACATTGTCTTTAGTATATAAGACAGGAATCAAGTCTATCCTCGGCTCCAGAAGGAAACAATAGCTTTATCTTCTAAAGCTTTTTGGTATACAGATATCCTTGAAAAGATAACACAGAACAAAAAGCAGTTATACCTTTGCTTAAAAGTCTTGCAGAAACTTGAGAGAACTTTGGGGAATTGTCTCCCAACAATATCCAATCTTCATTTCTACACTAAAGACATCTAGAGGTGACGGGTATTTTGCAGAAGTTCAGGAGGTGGGGCCATCCCCTACTATTTCTGGTAGACGTCTCAGAAACTTTAAAAGGAATGATGGTCAAATTATGGTTGGAATCATTTAGAGGAGAGATGCTTACAACAGTTTGGAGAAAAGAGCTGTTTTCCTTCCTGAGGGGGGATTATTGGGTGATTTGAAAGACAAAGAGCATTAGTGCTCCCCTTCTCTGTGCCTCCAAGATTCTGAAGTATTCCTTCTCCAGGTGCCAGGATTTTTGCTGCCCACTGTGGAAATCGTGTCCCATTTTAATATCCATGATATCTTTTTTCTAATCATCTACTACTCTTACCTAGATCTTTTATCTGATAGCTACTACATACAAGAAGAAAAAGGGCACTTTTGTAAGACAAGAGATCTAATGTTCCCTACTATTGCCTGTGATACCCTCTCTACCCACAGTTACTTAACATGCAGCATCCTCAACCAAATGGTTGTTATCCTTATGACCTAGGAACATATCAGCCCAACAAAGGAATCCAGGTGGTATAAACAAAATTAAGTTTGAATACCCTAGGTCACCTTTGGCCAGGCTACCAACCAGAAGTCCACCAACCAGATTGGCTTGAGGATGCCATTAGGGGAACCAAAGAAGCATCATTCCCAGCAATGGTCAGGGCAGAGTCCAAAATTTCAACATAAGACTACACACCTTCCCTCCCTTTTATCATGACCATCACTCAGAAAGTGGCCAAGAGAAGATGATCACTGTCTGGGAACAGCCACATTCCATGACCAACCACCTTACTAAGGAGTGTTGACCAGGAGGCACTAGGGAAGGTTATAGCAGCTTTGTAGGGCTGCCATGACAAATTACAGAAAAATGAGTGACTTAAAACAAAAGAAATTTATTCTCTTACGGTTTTGAGGACAAAATCAAGGTGTCATCAGGACTGTACTTTCTCTGTAGTCTATAGAGGAGAATCTTCCTTTGCTTCCTTTAGCTTCTGACAGTTCCATGCATTCCCTGGCTTGTGGCTTCCTAACTCCAGCCTCTATCCTTGTGTTCACCTGATCTTCTTCCCTGTGCATCTCTTCTCTTCTGTATCTGTTATAAGGATCTTTGTGCTTGAGCAATTCAGATAATCTTAGCTCAAAATGCTTACTGAAGTTACATCTCCGAAGACTCTTTTTGCAAATAGGTTTAAAATTCACAGGGCCATGTCTTTTTGAGGGTCATCATTCAACCTCCTGAAGAGGTAGGGTCAGAAATCTCTTAGAGTCAATTTTTGTGGAGGCCTTTACAATGCTTATCCATACTAGATGCCTGTGAATGACATAGCATGTGGAAGGACCACTGGACAACTTGACTATTAGCCCATTGTTGAGTAGGTTTTTTTTATTGGAAATTTTTAATGTACAACTTAATGGGTTTCATTATGACATGGGTTTCATTGTGACATTCCCATATATGCATTTCATTGTACATTACTCACATAACTTCCCCCTTACCCTCTCATGACCCTCCTCCCTTATCCCCACCCCCCACCAATGATCTTTCTACTTCCGTGTCTTTTTGTAACAATATTCATCTATATACATACATTCTGTACAAACTTTTTTCTATAGTGATCTACCTTTTTACATTCTCAGCAGTATTAGATGAGTGATCTAGTCCATTTACATTATTGCCAGCCTGTGGTATTATTGCTATTATTATTATTGTTGTTGTTGTTATTTTATTTTAGCTATTCTCATAGTTGTTTTCTATTTCCCCCCTTTTTTCCCCACTATACTAATAAAGTTGTGCTATTTATATTGAGATTGACCTCTCCCCCTTCATCCCTCCTCATTGACCATCCTCCCCCTTCCATTTTCTCCAGTCATTGCTTCCCTCTGCTAGGTCCCTCCTTCCTTCTTTCCACTCCTTAAATTGTCCCTGCTATTCTAAGTTTTATTGAGCCTTTTATTATGTTTCAATTTATGTATAGGATTTTTTCCTTCCTTTAAGTTTGATTCAGCTCCTACATATGAGTGAGAACATACGGTATTTCTCTTTTTGGGCTTGTGTTAATTCACTTAAGATGATGTTTTCCAGTTCTATCCATTTTGCTGCAAATGACATTATTTCATTTTTTAATTGCTGAGTAGAATTCCATTGTGTATATGTACCCTAATTTTTTTATCCATTCTTCTGTTGCTGGGAACTTTGGTTAATTCCATATCCTTGCTATTGTGAAAAATGCTGTATTGAAATGGAGATGCAGGTGTCTCTGTGGTATGATGACTCATCTTCCTTTGGGTATATTCCCAGTAGTGGTATAACTGGATCATATGGCAGATCTAGTTTTAGGTTTCCAAAGTGGTTGAACCAATTTACAACCCCACCAACAGTGTAAGAGGGTTCCCTTTTCTCCACAACCTTGTCAGCATTTGCTGTTATATATTTTTTAATTGATTTTGGCTATTCTTACTGGAGTAGGGTGGGATCTCAGAGTTGTTTTGATTTGCATTTTTCTAATGGCTAGGGATATTGAGCATTTTTTTTTCATATTTCATGGCCTTATTAACTTCTTTATTTGAGAACTGTCTATTCAGTTTCTTTGCCCACTTGTGTATTGGATATTTGCTGCCTTGGTAGTTGCTTTCTTGAGTTATTTGTAAATTCTGGAAACTAGTCCTCTGTCCAATGTATAGGATACAAAGATTTTCTCCCATCAGTGGGGACTTCCTTGACTCAGTTAATTGTTTCCTTTGCTGTACAGAAACTTATTAATTTCATGTAATCCCATTTATCTATTCATGTTGCAATTTCCTGAGCAATTGGAATCTTATTAAGGAAATGCTTTCCTATGCCTATATGTTGGAGCATATTCCCTATTTTTTTCTTCTAGTAATTTAAAGTTTCTGGTTTTATGTTGAGGTCTTTTATCCATTTCGAGTTAGCTCTCTTGCATATTGAGAGGTGCAGGTCTGTTTTCATTCAACCATTTGTTGAAAAGGTTATTTTTTCTCCAATTTGCCTGCTTTGCTCCTTTGTTGAAAATCAGGTAGCTGTAGATGCATTGTTGTATTTCTGGGTCCTCTATTCTGTTCCACTGGTCTTTAGGTCTCATTTTTGTGATAGTACCAAGCTGATTTGATTTGCTACTACAACCCTGTAGTATAGTTTAAAGTCAGGGATTGTGATCTTACCTGCACTAGTTTTGCAGCTTAAGAGTGGTTGGGCTATACGTGGTCTTTTGTGTTTCCATATGAATTTCTGGATCATTTTCTCTATTTCTATAAAGTCTGTCATTGGAATTTTAGTGGGGATTGCATTAAATCTATAGATTGCTTTTGGTAGAATAGCCATTTTTTTACTATATTGATTCTCCCAATCCATGAGCAGGTGAGGTCCTTCCACCTTTTAGTATCCTCTATGATTTCTTTTTTAATAATGTTTTGAAATTTTCCTTGTAGAGATATTCAGGATCTTTGATTAGATTTATTTGGTTAGATATTTAAGTTTCTGGTGAGCTATTGTGAAAGGGATTGTAGGTTTAATTTCCTTCTCTTCCTGCTCACAGTTGGTATAAAGGAAGGCAACTGATTTTTTAGTGTTAATTTTGTATCCTGCCACTTTGCTAAAGGAGTTAATTTGGTCTGAAAGTTTTCTATAGGAGATTTTGGGGACCTTCAGGTAAAGTATCATGTCATCTGCAAATAAGGATAATTTAACCTCTTCTTTGCCTATCTGTATCCCTTTGATTTCTTTCTCTAGTCTAATTGCCCTGGCTAGGATTTCAATCACAATGTTATATAAGATAGGAGAGAGTGGACATCCTTGTCTTGTTCCAGATCTTAGAGGAAATGGTTTCAGTTTTTCTCCATTTAATATGATATTGGCTGTAGATCTGTCATAAGTGGCCTTTATGATGTTAAGGTATTTTCCTGTTATGCCTATATTCTGCAGGGGTTTTATCACGAAAAGGTGTTGCACTTTGTCAAAGGCCTTCTCAGCATCAATTGAGATGATCACGTGATTTTTGTTTGCAAGCCTCTTGATATGTTGAATTACATTAAACGATTTTCATATGTTGAACCAGCCTTGCATCTGTGGAATAAACCCCACTTGGTCATGGTGAACAATCTTCTTAATGTGTTGCTGAATTCAGTTTGCCAGAATTTTGTTGAGAATTTTTGCAACTAGGTTCATTAGGGAGGTTGGTCTGTAATTCTCTGTCTTAGATATATCCTTGCCTGGTTTAGGTATCAAGGTGATGATAGCTTTGTAGAATGATTTTAGGAGCCTCCTTCCTTTTCTACTTTTTGAAATAATTTGAGGAAAACGGGTATTAATTCTTCTTTGAAAGTTTGAAAGTAGAATTCTGCTATGAACCCATCAGGTCCTGGGCTCTTCTTTGTTGGGAGACTTTTTAATTACCTTTTCTATTTCAGCATATGTAATAGGTTTGTTTATGTTGCTTATGTCCTCTGGAATTAATTTTGGTAAGTCATATGTGTTAATAAATTTATCCATTTCTTCTGTATTTTCATATTTTTAGTAATACAACTTCTCAAAGTATTCCCTGATGATTTTCTGTGTTTCATTGGAATCAGTGGTTGATTCCTTTTTCATCTCTAATTTTCATAATTTTGGCCTTTTCTTTTTTCTTTTTTGATGAGATTGGCCAGGGGACCATCTATTTTATTAATCTTTTCAAAGAACCAGCTCTTAGTCTCATTAATTCTTTAAATTATCTTTTTAGATTCTAATTGAGATATCTCTGCCTTGATCTTGATAATTTCTGTCTGAATGCTCCTTTTGGGGTTGATTTGTTGTTGGCTTTCTAGTGCCTTGAGATGTGTATTTAGGTCATTTATTTGGCTCATCCCTACCTTATTGATGAAGGCACTCAATACTATGAACTTCCCTCTTAGAACTGCCTTTGCTGTATCCCATATGTTTTGGTAAGATGTATTTTTATCCTCATTTAATTGCAAGAATTTTTAAATTTCTGCTTTAATTTCCTCAATAACCCATTGATCATTCAGCAGTGTATTATTTAGTCTCCATGAATTTGTAAGATTTCTGGTGTTTTTCTTGTTTTTGAGTTCCAATTTTATTTTGCTGTGGTCTGATGAAGTACAGGGGATAATTTCAACTTTTTTGTATTTATTGAAGCTATTTTTGTGTACTAAAATGTGGTCTATCTTAGAGACAGTTCCATGTGGAGCTGAGAAGAATGTGTATTCCTCATCAGATTGATGAGCTATTATGTATATATCTGTGAGTTCCAGTTTGTCTACAATGCAAGTTAAGCTCATCATTTTGCTGTAGATTTTTTGTTTTGATGACCTGTCTCTTGGCAAAAGTAGGATATTGAAGTCTCCCATAATTATTGTGTCTAGAAATATAATTATTTATTTCCCACAAAGTTTGTTTTATGAAGCTAGGTGCCCATATATTTGTAGAATATATGTTAAGTAACATTATTGATTCCTGGTTGATTGTTCCTTTTAGTAATTTGTAATGTCCTTCTTTATCTTTTTTAATTAGTTTTAGATTGAAGGTTAATCTATCTGAAATTAGTATTGCAACTCCTGCTTTTTGTTGTTGTTGTTTTCCCCCTGTTTGGTATATTGTTTTCCCACCCTTAGTTCTCAACCTATTACAGTCTTTGTGGGTTAGGTGAGTCTCTTGAATGGCACATGTTGAGGGTTTGTGTTTTTTCATCCAATTGGCTAGTCTATGTCTCTTAATTGGTGAGTTGAGACCATTTACATTAAGAGTAATTTTTGAGAAGTGTTTATTGTTATGCATCCAGTCAGTACTTGTTACTGTTTTTTTGATTCATGTTTATCTTATTTCTTTCTTGATTTCCTCTCATGTTAATTATTCATTTATTTGATCTTCTAGGTAGGGTTGTCTTATCTCCCCTGTATGTGGTAGTTGATTGAGGATCCTCTATAATGCTGGGTTGGTAGTTGTGAATCATTTGACATGGCAATGTCATGGAATGTCTTATACTCCTCCTCTATTTTAAAAGATACCTTTGCTGGATAATGTATTCTTGGTTGGAAGTTGTTCTTTTTCAGAATGTAGATTATGAGTCCAGGCCTTTCTAGCTTTCAGTGTTGATATGAAGTCTGCAGTTAATGTGTTTGCCTTCAAATGTCAGTTGGTGTTTTTCCCTAGCTGCTTTCAAAACTGCTTCTCTGCTTTCCAGCATAAGCATTTGTACAATAATGTGTCATAGGGAGGATCTGTTTTGGTCTACTCTGTGTGGGGTTCTGAATGATTCAGTTATGTAACTATCCAGTTCTTGCATTAGATTTGGAAAATTTTCACTCAGAATATCCTGGAATAAATTTCCTATTCCTCTTGTATTGCTTTCTGCTCCTTCAGGAACTTCCTGAATTCTTAAATTTTGCTTTCTCATTTTGTCTGAAACCTCTTGGAGATCTAGCTAGTATTGCTTCATCACCTTCTCCATCTTAGCTTGAGTGTACTTATCTTACATTCCATCCTCCATGTATGAGATCCTCTGTTCAGCCTCATCTAGTCTCGATGTTGAGGATTCTATTGAAGTGTTTATTTCATTCAGCTTGCCTTGCATCCATATGATTGCAGCTTGGTTTTTTCTGATCATTTCTAGCTGTAAGGAAAGTACAAACTCCAAATGAGATTCCTTCTTCTCCAGGATCCCGAGAGTGCTCTTGGTGTTAGCTTTGATATCTCTTAGCATATTAATAATCAAAATTCTGAATTCTGATTCTGTCAACTCCAGAAGTTGGTATATTTTGGTACTGTCTGTTGAGAGGTTTTAGTCTGTAGGATCTTCGCATTCAGCAAGTTCTTTCATGTTTCATGTATTTTTTTGTGAATGCTTGCCCATTGCTTGGTCTGGGAGTTAGGTTCCACCTCCTCTGAATGTGAAGATTCTCCCTCTGATGTTCTTTTGAAGTTGGGTGATGATGAGTCTCTGGCACTTTCTCTCACTCCCTCACCCCACTCTCACAATGAAAGCTGGCAGGTCCGGGGGAAAGGGTTTCTGTGCAGCATCCTACCAGCAGGGGATGATGGAGGAAAGTCCATACTGGTCTCTCAGGCTGGCCTGAGTTTCAGGATGCTCTCTGCAACCCACCCTGTGGGGTACTCCACCTGTGCCATGCTAGCAGAGACAAGCATGTCTCCCACTGCCCCACCAAGCCCCCCCCCCCCCCCCCCCCCCCCCCCCCCCCCCCCCCCCCCCCCCCCCCCGTAGAGCTCATGCACTGAGATCTCAGCTCAGAGAGCACAGCCCAAAAGGCAACAGTAGATGATGGTGAGCCAGATCCCAATGCCTGGCTCACTGCCCTCTTGCATGACCTGAGCCCTACTGCAGTGGGTGAGATGATATTATGCTATCCCCAGTGAATCTGGGGCCTCTGCTCCCATGTGGGACTCATGCTACCCCACTGTCCTGTAGCAAACTGTGCAGCTAGAGCCTCCATAGTGGGAGAATGGTGGCTGTACTGGTGCTTCTGCTGCACTTGGGGTTTTTGTGCCCCTTATCCTTTCCTGTGACTCTGGCCCTGTCTCACTGATCCCACTCTTCAGTGGGCAGCATGGTATTGTGCAACCCCCAGTGAATCTGGGGCCTGTCCTCCTATATGGGACTTGTGCTGCCCTGCTCTCCTGTCATGAACTTCACAGCTAGGACCTCCCTGGTGGGAGAATGGCAGCTGCACTGGCACGCCTGCCACACTTGGGGTCCGAGCACCTCCTGTCCTTTTGTGTATCTCAAGCCCTGCTGCATTCACTCACTGATCCCACTCTGCAGTGGGAGAGATGATACTGTGCTATGCTCAGTGAATCTGGGGCCTGCACTCCCATGTGGGACTTGTGCCACCCCATTCTCCTGTGGCAAACTGCGTGGCTAGGACCTCCACAGTGGGGAATGGAGGCTGTTCTGGCCACACACTTGGAGTCTGGGAACCCTCTGTCCTATCCTGTTGTCTTAAGTCCTGTCGCACTTGCTCACAGCTCCCATGCTGCAGTGGGGATGATAACGGGCAACCCCTAGAGGGTCTGTGGCCCATGCTTCCATGTGGGACCCATGCCCCACCACTCTCCTTTCATAAGGCTCAGGGCCAGGACCTCTGCGAGGAGGGGATAGTGGGCATGCAGCTGGCACCACACCTGGTGTTGGAGACTCACTCACCAGTTGCTCTCCATGGGAACTGCTGTGTCTTATTGGCAGTATGTTGGTGGGCTGCCAGAGCTGCGCTCTTCAGGGGATCCAAGGTCCAGAATCCCATGTGAAGGTTTTCCCTGGGTTGTATGTTCTCTGCACTCTGTGATCTAGGGGATAAGATATTGTCCTCAGCAGTTTCTCTAGTTCTTCTCCACTTTGGGTTTTCAATCTCATGGACCTCTGGCATCTCTCTGCCCTCTGCGCAGTACACATGGTGCTGTAGGAATTGCTGGTGGGTTTTCTGGTGGCCCAGTTCTGTGTAGCTGACAATTTTCTCTTCCCACTAGAGAAAGTCTCCACATTTCTGGTGACGTACTCTCACTGACCTGCCATGCTGATTCCTTCTCCCCTTTCAAAAATTCCTCCACCATTGGTGATATTTACCTATCCTTGTGAATTTTTTTAATATATATACCCCTAGCTCTTATCTGGGCTGGGATTTGCCTCAGTGGGTAGAGCGCTGCGCTGCAGTCTCTGAGGACCCGAGTTCAATTCCCAGAGCCGCAAAAATGGGAGAAGGATCTGGCAATCCACTCCCAAGGCAATCCCAAAATAGCCATTGAAAACCCTATGAGGGTCGCTATGAGTCGGATACCGACTCAACAGCACCTAACAACAACAACAACAAGCTCTTATCTAACTTATTTCTCTCTGACTGATCAATATGAGTTCTAAGCCCTTGTTTAAGCTCTCTTCTCTCTCTGCATCTAAGAGTGTTATCTGTCTGTCATCTTCCCTCATAGCTTTTGAGTGGCTTTGTAAAAGAAGTGCATCATTTTCAGAAAGCCAAACATTATGCATCTAAGTTTCAAGGGCCACAACCCTGGGGCTGGAGTCAGCTGATCACACTGCAACACTAACTTTGGAAACTGAAAACTGCACTGGAACACTCTTGATAGCCCCAGTGAAGGGAGGCATCAGAGATCTAATGTGATGCATTAATCAGGACTATGTGGAAGCTAAGCCTGTACAGTGTGGCCACCCATAGTGTGTGGCTACCCACAGTGTGTGGCCACCCATAATATGAGACAAATGGGTCAACTTATGGCAAGAGTCACTAGTCTAGCATGCAGGGGCTGCCTCAAAAATGCTGAAACTTTTACTTTGTGCCCATTGCCTGATGGTGGCCCTGTTGCCACATCCATGTGATGATGGATTCTAATAGCAAAGCTGGCAATCTGGGTTGTGCAGGCTTGATTAGCAATTTGATTCCAGTTGATTTCATCCAAGTGTATGTTCTTATGATGGACATCTAAATGAGTGAACCCTATTGTTTTGTTAACACAGTCCACTCCTCCAAAGAGGGATACTTTTAATCTTTCAGGCTGTCCTTTTCCAAGTGAGAGACCGAATAGAAGGGCCAATAAGAACACCCCCTAGAGTCAGTAAAAATGTAGCAGAGAATATCAAGGGTAATATTGGCCAGAACTATGGGAAGTACTACCCATTAATAGCACCAACCTCATCCATTTTGCCACTGCATAGCTGAAAAACCATAGTAGTTCAGTGACACTGGGTTTCAGGTTTGCCAGTCCATAAGTGGGATCAGGTCTAGTCATCTACAGCAGGAATCAGTAAACCATTGTTTTAAAGGTCCAGAGAAAAAATATTTTGGGCTTGATCTTTGTTTCAACTGTTTAGCTCTGCCATGTATAGTAGGGTAAAAGTCAGCAATATATAAATGCATGGGCATAATCATGTTCCAGGAAAGCTTTACAAAAATAGGTGGCCAGGCTGCAGGCTGTAGTTTGCTACCTTCTGATCTACAGGAACCCCTGTGAAAGGAAAGCCTTATTGATTTAGTGGCTTTCTTTCCAGTGGTACAGTAGAAGATAGTCTCCCACACAGGATTAGCTGCCATTTTTCCATGAAAATTTGAAATGCTCTAGAGCTGAGGTGGTTACATTCTTGAATGTGCCCTTTTCTTTTGTCACCAAGACCTGTTGGGCCCTTCCGACCTTGATAGTGGCTGAGTCCTGGTTGGACCTTCCCCACGATGGGAATGTCATATGACACTCAAAGGTCTGTGTGAGTCAGGCATTCAGCATTGATGGGAACCATATTACAAGTTAATAGCTGCTTTTCAAAAGGGATATATCTGTTAGTTCAATCAGTGAGGCAAAAAAGTCCAAAATCCTATGGGGCACATTTAGGTGAAGGTTGCCTCTCTTCACCAGAGGTTCCAGTTAGCAAAATCATCAGTCATAGAAACGTCTACCTTGAAGTATTGACCACAGACCTTTTTGTTATTGTTAATTTTTGAGCCCCTCTTATAGGGTAGAGATTTACAAAGCATCCCAAATAACTAAGTAAAATGCTCAGGTGAGGTACCTACTATCCCAAATACCCAAAAGTACAATAAGGAGCTGGTTACACTTTTTGATGATAACTTTCTAGAGGCAGCAGCTTTTTCTTGATTGAACTATGTGAATTCATCCCCTTGGCCCAAAAAGACTCTATTCAGTGAGTAGTCCCCTAAATTTTATTGGGGTTTATCAGCCACCTCTATTGGCAAATGTGATAAATACCACAATGAAGACCACTGAGAATGAGATTTTTGACTTTACAACCAAAAGGATATGATCTGTGTAATGAAACTTGAGTATCTCAGGGTAGAGGCATTAATGCTAAATCCCAGATTACTCACCCATGGCAAATGTCAGTGTCGTTTATCCCAATAACACTTCTGTACATGAGGCTCTTCCTGATAGGGGTAATCCCTTCTAGCAACTTAGAGGACAGGAAAGTACAAGAATGTAAAACATTAATTCATACTATAAATTTAAATCTAAAAGCAACAAGTACAGTCCTTTGAATTGGCCCCAAGAATCCCATCTGTAGGTTATCTCAGCTTCCCTTCCTAAACTTTGTCAAGTGAGACTCCAGAGGTTGCTTGCTGATGTCAATAGAACTTAAAGCTTTGAGGCCTCTTCTTTCCCAGAGTTTCCCAACCTAGCTAGTGTATATGGTCTCCAGGTACCCTTGGAGACAGAGAGGCCTTGGAGATTGGGCCAAGCCCCAGTCCTGTCTCTGTGAAGTAGCTGAAGTCAAGCCTGAGCTCCCTCAGAGGAGTCAGAGGAGTCAGAGGAGGTGACTCTGCACTAGTCATCAAGGCTTTGCATTTACATTCAGTTTTAAGCTGTTACCTATGCAGGGTAACCAAGTGAACTTCCAATGCTTTTAATCTGTCTAAAGAGCTATATCCTTATTACTGATGCCATTTATTTCAGTGTCCAGGGGACTCATTCTTGAGTAGCTATAGCCATATTGCCTTTGAGTTCTGGCCATAGGACTACTACCCTATTATCAACATTTTTTTTTTTCTTTTCACCTGATGGCAAGTGAGCAACAACCAAAGCACTATTCTAGTGGTTTATTTTGTTCCTATCTTCCCTAACATACATTAAGAGGTCAATCAGTGGGAACCCTTTTTAATCCCCCTTCAAACCTTGCTCACTCATTGGGTATGAGCATTACTGCTGAATTCTAGGGAGTCTTTTTGTATTCCTGACCTGGCCCATGAGATATTCACCCTTTCTGTTCTAGAAATATCTCTTTCAGCATCTTATACTCTAACCAAAAACTGCTAAGAACTATAGAGAGTCTGAGATCTTACCCTACTTGTAAACTAACAAGATAATCTGCCATAGTTTCATAGATATGAGTAGAAAACATTCAGAGACAGAGTACTTTACTACTCAGAGCACAGCAAACAGCTCTTCATATTTATTTTGTTTTCCTTTACCCCTCAAATCTACCAGGAGCAATGTGGAGGGGCCCAAACAAATATTGCACACACATTGGGCTGTGCTACATCTGAAGAACCATGAACTTAGTGAACCAAAAATCTTTTCTGCTGGACAGTAAGCAAATCTACCTACCTTCTGCTCCAGTTGTTGTTGCTGTTAGGTGCCCTCACGTTGGTGTCTGACTCATAGCCACCCTACATACAAGAGGCAAAACAGTATTTATTATCGGTGCTTCTCTGCTATTCATATGGTTTTCAATGGCTGATTGTTTTTTGGGAGTGGGTTGCCAGTCCTTCTCCCAAGCCCACAGCACCTGGTGTTCCCAAGTGGTCTCCCATCCAAGTACTAACCAGGCTTGAACCTGCTTAGCTTCCAAGATCTGACACCACAGTGATAAGCTGCAGGCTTTGCTTCATAACAGGACATTATATCTTCCAGGGCTGTATTTTCTCTAGAAATATTCTTGTAAAGGTAATTTGGAACAGGAAGGTAGTTAGTGCCTATTCTCCTAAGATATGCAGAAATGCAAGATAGACATGTAAATTTGTCTCTGAACACACAATACGTCTTTCTCCTTGATATTACCCTATTTGTTTACTTTTTTGTTGTTTAGTGCTACCCCGGGGACATGAGCATCATCACAGCTGGGACTTCCTCTGTCTTGGTCTTTGTTCTTCCTCTAACACCCAAAATAACAACTGACATTCCCTAGAAGATCAGTAAGTACTTATTCAACAAAGAAATCTCTTTAAATCTACATGTTTTTCAATATCCAGCTTAAATGACCTATCTTTAGAAGAGTCATGCTAGACTCTTGTTACTGAGATTTACTTTTCAGGTGTCTAGGCTTTCATAATGCTTCTTATACTTTAAGCATGGTGCTTGTAACTGGATATTTTGTGTGGTAGTTCTTTTTATTCATGTTTGTCTGACTAGATTGAAAATGCTTGAAGGTGGGGATGGAAGCATATTTATAGAGCTGAGACTAGGGTAAAGTAAAATGGGAATCTCAGTGCAGCATTTAAGAAGGCCCTTACTCTCAAGTTCAGGCACATGTATCCCAGGCACCTTGCTTACCTTGCTCTCGTCCAGCCTTGCTTATTTAACTTTGTGTCTTCAGAGCCGAGTAAGGTGACTCTTGTCTCATAGAAGTTATATAAGTGTTTGTTCGATTAAGATGAATAGGATCACAAATTGCTTGAGAGCCATTCACTTAGTACATCATATTTTCCCTTTGCCCCTTCAGAAGTACATTCTCCCATTCTTGGCTCTGCTTTGTGCAGAGCTAGGCTGCATAAGCTGCCTCAAAAGGCACTCTTGCCTCTAGCTTCTAGTTGGGTTTGGTCAATTGGGCCTCCTAGTGTGAATTGGGATGGGATGAGGAAAATGAATTAGGAGTATTCATTCTTCAGCTCCCTCCCTACAAGGTCACTTGCTCTCTCATCAGGTCCTCTCTTTACTGGTACAGGTATTCTCTTTAGGTTGGATAGTGGCTCTCCCTTAGGGCTAGCTCTGGAATGTGTTCCCATTTGTTTTTATTTCCCTTGCCTTTTGATGTAGCACATTTATTAATACTCTTTCAATGGCCTCATTTGAGTGTATCTTTTTTTTATTCCTGGGACTCTTAAAATACAATATTGGGCCTCAGCAGATATTTTAAGATAAATAGAAAAAGCAAAGATATAAATTATAGCACTTAAAATTACACTAAGGGTGTCATTTTAAAAGAAAACTTGACAGCAACAATATGGTATTTTATTGATTTCAGCCAAATGAATTTAATTTTAGTGGATTGTGGTACATAAAATTGATAAAGTGATGAAATTGAGCCAAAGGGGAACTTATTTGAAGACTGGGAAGACTGACAGTGTATTATAGATTGTGGGTGCTAGAAGGTGAAGATATTTTTATAATTCACTTTTATGTCATTGATAAGTTAATAGCAAATCTATACATCAAAAAGAAAATGCCCAATTAAAAGATTACACAGGCCCTGGCAGTTTTTCCTTTAAAGGCACCTATTAAATGGCAGATGCATGGCCAAAAAAGACTTAAAAGTCAAAGATTATATGAGGCTTTATATAATCCCAAGAATTATTAGGGCATAAATACTTAAAAGAGTCTGAAAACTAAAGGAGGCCTAGTCAAAACAATGTTAATTATTTCAATGATTAACAGTATAAGCATGAATAGTCTTAACACAAGATGGCATAAATGGTCCTGGCTAGAAAAAGATAGCTTTAATTGAATTGAAAAGGGTTAAGGTTGATATATTGTTTCATCTGGGAAACTCAATTACCAAAAAGCAGAAGAGTAAATGGATTAATAAGCAGTTTTAACAGTGGTTTTATGCTTTGGTCACTTCAAATAGAAAGATGATGGAAATCCTACTAACTAAATTCATAACATCTTAATAAAATGCAGAAAATTTTGCATAATAACACCAAGTTTATTTTGATGTGAAGTTGACATGTTACATTAGATTCTGTGTCTTCTAAAACTGCTATTTTAAAAAATCTTTGAATAAAATGAGACAAGGCAATTCCTTAACCCTTTTTTCCCTACCGGTAATTGCCTACAGAAAGAATACGATTGCCTCTTAAATTTTAAGTGTGATTATAAGATACAGCACAGAATTGAGTAATTATGCAGATATTAATCCCTGAGCTATTCTCTTTATGCAAATAGACCAAATAATTGATGCAAGGATGAATAATCCAGATTCATTATCTCATTGTGGGACTTCATTTTGCTAATTGCAGATTAAAATCCAACCAACATTTATTGAATAGCAGCTGATTCCAAGCTTTTATGTATGCTGTCTCAGTCAATTTTCCTAACTCCTTTGTCATGTAGGTGTCATTAATTACATCCTACAGATGAAGGATCTCAGATTCAGAGAGGTCCATATCTTGTCATGAATTTTAACCCATACCCTCTTATTTTAAATCTGTCAAAGTTTCCTTTAAGCATATGAATAAATTAACTGAGAAGTGAGATTTAAACATGAGTGTGAAATCCACAAACTCTAGGTAAACACAACTACCTCAGGAATGAGTTTGCTCTTCCAAAGTTCTAACTTCACATACCTGGAACATTGTGGAGGAACCTGTCATCGACCATGCCAGGAGCAGAATGGGAGAAAGTTCACATCAGCACTGCTTCCTTTTCTTCCTCAGTCACCTGCCACTTTCTCCAGAAGCTAGTTAGCTTTCCTACCTGATTTTTGAGAAATAGAGGAAATACCAATATTCTGACATTAAATGATCAACAGCTGAATAGCAATTCATGATTTATCTAAGGAACACAGAGAAGCTTTTCTGGAAGGCTGCATTTCCCTTTGCCAACATTACAGATAAACATTTTATTTTACTTATACAAAATCAAAACTCTGAAAGGGAATAAACAACTTAAAATTCTAGTGCCTGAGGGGAAAAGAAATGGTTCCAGAGAGATAATTCTTGAGGCACTTACTGTGTCTTATTCATAGAGGAAAGAATGCATACAATTGAAACTATAGGAGAAGACTGAAAGAAGCAGGAGGAGAAAGCCAGAACAAAATAGCTATTGTCTAGAAAAGAGCAGATGGTTCTGGGCTGGTAAGAATACAGACTGCATTCCAGTAGTGTGTGACTTAGTAGAACCAAAATAAATGTCATCTTGGTCCAAAGTGAAAGCTGCTGTGAGTCTAAGCTGGCCAGAGAAATGAAGAACTGTAGAATATGCTCAAGGAAACATGGCTTCATTTGCATTTTTCCCTTGGCTTGAATTTATCCCTTATCCCTCTGGCCTCCTGCACACTGACCAACAAAATGAACTTTTTTCCAGACCCTCCTTCAGGAACCCATCCTAAATCTGTCTCAGCACCTGCCTGAACAACCCAGCAAGAACAACCCAGCAAGGTTCATGATGTTTTCCCCCATTTCCTATCCCACATTCCTCCTTCCTTTCTCTTTCTTCCTTCCCATAAAGTATTATGACCTTCATCAGAAACAGTCTTCAGTAAAACCTAGACTTTTCTTTTAATTTTCCCCAAGAAGCCAGTAGAGCAAAAGTTACAATGAAAGATCAGCTAGTCTTTCCAAACAAATCTACTAGAGAGAGGGCAGTTTCGGTCTTCATTCATTCATTCCACAGTTATTTGATTAGTGTCTACTCATTTCCAGACACTGTGCCAGGTGCTGGAGATTTAGAGGAATGCTGTAATCTGGTTTTCAACCTGGATGAGAGGACAGGACAAAGGGACATTATAGTTAGATACCTCACAGATAGGAATGCCAAAGTGGGACAACACCACAGACATAGGAGTTTTACAGCTTTATTATTTAAAATATGTTGCTTCATTACTTGGTGGTGATGTTTTTTAAAAATAAATGTGTTACAAATCCAAATTGGGCTCTGGTCACAGAATTGCCTCCTAGCTTCTCCCTCTTTATAATTCTAAGTTTACTTCTGGACAAGAAGAGTCTTTGTTTTGAGGGTGGATTAAAGAAGTATAAGCAATGTTCCTTGACAGTAAAGTGATGCCCTTTTTACCTGAGCAGTGTCCAAGGGAACAAACCCTTGGCCCAGTTGTCACAACCTTAGTAAATCCCTGGAAATGTAGTGAGCTTGTTTGTTTTTATTTTGTTGTTTTTGAAAGGTGAACATGAAATCAAGAAAGAAAAATGCACACAAGTATTTAACATTAAAGGCAGGGCTTCAAACTCATGAAAAACTGGGTTTAGGGTCCAGTGCAGGTTCAAAATGTTAAAATTTAGAGAGTTTGGGTTCGGTTCAGGTTTTGTTTTAAATTTTTAATCCTATGTGTAGATAGATGAATAACTTTTTTCATGTTTTTTTTCAATTTTTAAGTAAGTAACGATTAAAGAATAATAAAAGCAGAACTTATAACAATTTTTCACTGGGTTCTAGTTCAGGTTGGGTTCAGAAAAAGGTTAAATTGCATGAAACCAGAATAGGTTCAGAGTTTAGGTTCAGGTTTGCTTTGAAGTCCTAGTGTCTACACACCCGGAACTGAAACGGAACCCGAAGCCAAACCCTCTAAATTTTAACACATTGAACCCACACCCAAACCTGAACCCAATTTTTCGCGGGTTTGAAGCCCTGATTAAAGGTACCCTTAATTTGTATCATGGGCTGGGATTTAGCTCAGTTGGTAGAGCACTGTGCTGCAGTCTCTGAAGTCCTGGGTTCGATTCCCAGCACCACAAAAATGGGAGAAGGACCTGGCAATCCACTCCCTAGGCAATCCCGAAACAGTCAGCCATTGAAAACCCTCTGAGGGTCACTGTGAGTCGGACTCGACTCGATGGCACCTAACAACAACAACTAATTTGTATCATAAATCAGAGGAAGCATTATAGGAAATGTGCAAGTTTTCCTTTTTAATTAGACTTGCAAGAGTCCTATAAGTAGCAACTCCTGAGCATAGAGGAGAGAGATTTTCCCAAGTAGTTTCTCCTGTCAGGCTCTCAAAGCGGAGAATGTAGTTCCTCCAGACCAGGGTGCCTCCTGTTTCCAGCTTGGCTATTGCTTCCGTGGAGGGAGGGGCCGTGCTGCAGGTTGGGGGCGGAGAAGCAGGAGGGAGACGCTCACTCGGATTCTTCCTCTGGGAACTTTCATCACGCTGCTGCCGGATGCCACGCGTGGCAAATAGGGTTATTCGCCTGCCTCTTTGCCACCTTTTTATTCTACTCTCCTAGCCTTGTAAAAAGTCACAGAAGGTCGCCAAGCACATAATCCATCATGGCATTTTGGCAGAATACCCAGAGCCCTCCCGAGACAAGACACGGGGTCATTAAGGGCTTTCAACACAGATGAGGAGGAACCAGTTATATATGAACCAAATTACTTTTCCCTTGGCCATGAAGGATATTAATGTAGAAATGGATGTCCCCAATGCCGAGCCAGAATCGCCCTGACTGGACACCCCAAAGGAAAGATAAGTAGCACCTCCTGTCCAGTACTACATGAAGGAACGCAAGGTGCTTGCGGTGAAAGAGCACAGCCCACAACTTGCTTCCAGCTTTAGACTTCTGTTCAATTTCTGTTAGATTGATCACAGATTTTTTAGATACCAAGGGAAACAAATTGATGATCATTTGCCTTCCCTTAGATCACCTTTGGGGATATATCAGTTGTTGATGAGATATAACAAAATTAATGGAGGCTGTCTACAGAAGAGAAATTGCTACCTACCATTCCACTCCCTGTAAGTTTCCATTACTAGCTGAATCTGTTACCAGAAAGCCTGCTGGGGAAAATAAAGTTAAGGGCCAAAAACAAGAAGAAGTCATCTTTTAGTCAGTGACCCCATTTTATTTCCTAAACAACCACAACCACAATCAACATTTCCATTGACTGAAGTGAAAATGTGAATTGGGCCCCTAGTTCCCATTGATTAATCACACTGAGAGACAAGTCAGCCAAGAAACCAATTGAATTAAAAGGCCTATTCATTTTCTGAAGGAGATAAATAAAACCTAGGAACAATCCTTTAACAGGCAGTTATCACTCAGTTGTGAACCTTCAGCACAAAATGATGCCAAGAATACAGAGAGAAATGACAGCTATCATTCTTGTTAACGTTATTAGTTGCCACTGTTACCACATTTTATAAAAAGCTCATGATTAAAAAATAGATGTGCCACAGTAAAACTTATCTTGCCTGGAGAACTTAAAATATAGTTGTAGAACAAAGAAAAATTCAGGCTTCCATGATTTCTCTTAAATTAATGTTTAATACATTCTGCTAACTCAATTATTTTTGCCTATGAGTAACTGAAAGACTAAAAGGATTTTTACATTTTCGGAAAAGGAGGATAAAGAAATCAAGGTGCTGGAGCAAAATAAACAACATTCTAGTTGATAATTATCTATCACACAATACCGTAACTTTCAATTAATTTGGTCACAGTTTAATTAAAACCCAAGTTTTATTTGATCAGATCTCCAGGAAGCTAGTAATTTGCATTTGCGTTGTGCTTAGAATGCATATTTTGTTCACCTCCAGTTGTTATTACCAAGTAATTCAATAATGATTGCTTAAGACTATGCTAGCTTTGCTATCAGTCACAAAATTTATCACTTCACTATAGAATGACCTCTGCTTGAATCTCCTTAGGTTTCTCTGGTGTGTTTTATTCATGAGGGCATCTTATTCCAGGAGGCCAAATACTGTTACCAGAGCTAAAGGTCAACACCTGTCTTTAGATAGCTTCTTAAGTTAATGGCTCTAACACAGGGTTTTACATTGTATTATATATTATGGGCAGGAATGAACAAGAAAAGCAAGCAAACAAAAGAAAAGCAAGGCATTATCGTTTGCCTTAAGAAGTCTGTGATGTGGTTTAGAAAGCATGTTCATATCTTATCCCCTCCCAAGGGAATTTAGCCAGTTTTGCTGTCTCTAGCCTCCACTCTCAATCTCAGATCTCCCTAGCTGCCTCCAATCTGATCAGTCCTCTTTAAAGCCACCTGATTCTGTCACTTTCCTCAGGAGAGCTGAGTCCAAATTCCACAGAAATCATGCAGTAGCATTGTAATTACATCAATCTTTTCTAACCTTACCCCCAACACTCCATGATGAAGTCAATTCTAGCCATGGTCTCCAACTGAGCTGGCACCTCCTCCTCCTTTGTTTAGCCACATTCTACCTGTACTCCAAGTTCAAGTTCTCCTCCTCCAGGAAGCTTGCCAGAACATCCTAATCTTAAGAACTCTTTCTTTTTCCCACTCATGGGATGCTCTGCTGTGGCAAAAATTTCACTTAGCAGTCAATCTTCTAAATTAAATCATTGGCTTCCTGTGTAGAGGCCAGGATTTATGCCTTCTTGGATTGTTAACCCAGCATTATTTTTCCTTACCTAGTAGTCTAGTAGTCTCAACAGATGTAAGTCATGATGGATGATGACAAAAGTGGTAAAGAATTGATGATGTAATGCCTTATAATATAGAGATTTATTAAATAGTTGCTGGTTTAATTTAATTAACTTGGGATCACTGACACAAATATCTGCAAAACCAAATACAAATATCTGTGTCACCATTAAAGGCCATAAGTTAATTACTATTCTTTAATAATGTTAGTACACTGTCCTTGTACTGACACTTCATTTTTCAGTCTAATGGGCTATTTATTTAATTAATAGCTACTTGCCCAATTAGAATCCATTAGTATATCAAATAGTTTTTCTTTCTGAGCCATGCCAAAAATAAATGAATTTTGCCTATTTACTGTATGTGAATTGTATAATGTTAACATATATTTGACAATCTAGGAGACCCTAATTAAGATCATGAATTAAATACACAAAACATTAGGCTTATATCTTCTTTGTGAAAACAACTGTAGTATATGAATTTGATGACATTTTAAAATCTTTTTTGAAGTAAATCAAGGTGAGGTAAATCAACCTCATTCCATGGGACTTTGTCTTGTGTAGATTACAAAATATACAAATGCATAAAGATACACATGGGCTAATTCTAGTTGTGTTTTCAGGAAGTTCTGTGATTTAATTTTAGGTTGTTTGTTTCTTAGAGTTCTTGTTGGTTATTGCTTCTGGTATGCCAGAAGAAGGTTTTGGGTAATATATTGTGTTTAGCTGTAATAAAGTTCTGCGTCAGAATCATCTTGGCTCTACTCCTACAAACAGTTCATTCTCCATTACGATGAGAACCTGCTAAGAAAAAAGAAAGTTAAATAGCGGCAGGCAAAACAAACCAATGTCAAGTCTACCTAGTAAGCAAACAAACCAAGTCATTGCCTCTAATTTCAGCAGACCAAGTTTAAAATGACTACCATGAGACATGTTGAAAAATCTAGTGTCCTGTGCCCTATTTCTTGAAAGTCATACGCTGAAAGACTTCACTTTGTCTTGAAGCAAACAAAAAGGTAGACCATGGTCTTATTTTTATATGAGACTTAAATGTAGTCCACATTCAGTTCTCTTGCCACCTCTATTTCACTTAGGACCAGATCATTTAATGAAATTATTGAATTATTAAAGAAGCACTTCTCATCAGCCCATCCATCACTGTTTAGGGATTTATATTTCACAAGCAAAATCAATAGTCTCATGAGGACATTGCTACTTATCTTACAGGGCAGCACCAGCTAGCAACACTGAAGCATTTTTTATGACTTACTATAGAAGCATCTTATATACAAAGACCTTGAAAAAAAACTTACTATGAGTGCCTCTTAACTACACATTTAATAGTCCAAAAAAGAGGCATAGTTAATGAAACTCACTGTAACATTTTCAGCAGTCTAAGCCAGAAAGGATGTGTAATAGTATTCTTATCATTCAAGTCATCCAAATACAGGAAATGTCAAGTGCAAAAAAACTGCATGCTCAGTCTGCAAAGAGCCAACCATCACCCCTCCAATCAAAGCCACACAAATGCATATGGGCATGCATGTGTGCAGGATAAAAGCTGTGGGTCTATGGTCTGAGAGTGCATAACTACCTTGCCCAACATCATATGTTTTCCTTACTCCAATGCCAGAAATCATGAGGAGGTGTACATTCCTCAGTGAGTGCAGAGACAGTGTGTTGGGAGACAGAATTCTTGCCTCAGAAGTCACATGCAAGGAGAAAGCCAATTCTGATTATGAAATTTCTCAAAAGATAAAGATACTCTCCACGGAGGACTTTATCAAGGGCTATTTGACAAGTTGTTTAAATTGTACTGTGTCATTCAAGGTAAAAGTGTCATAGCAGATGTTTTTGGACACTGGGTCATGAAGAGTTGATATGACTCATCCACATGAAAATGATGTCTGCTTTCTCAATGCAAAGGCTGATAAAAGGGATTCTTGGGAAAGCATTTTGTTCCACTGAGAATTTGTGGAAATCACTCCAGCCATTAGAACATTGCAATTTCAGATGGGTTTTAACAGATGTTCCAAAATCTCTTCTAAGAAAATACAAGTGTACAGGGTGACCTAATGTCTATCCTTTAACTCAGTCAATATACTAATATTTTAGAGCAAAAAAAAAAAGGAAAAATATTCTTAAACCATTTAGACTTATTCCGTATCCTATACCAATATTTGCTATCTGTAGGTTATTCATTCTTATGAATGTCTACAGTGTGTCAGGCAATATTCCCAGGTCTGATAACACAGTGAATAAAGCAGACAAAACACATCCCTTTATGGAGCATCATTCTGATGTGGAAATGAACAATAAGCATATTAACAAATAAGCAAGAAAATACCTAATACTGACAAGTACTATGAATAAAACAGGCTAGTGAGACAATGGCATGGTCAATTTAAAGAACCTACCAGAGGCATTAAAAGTTCTATGGGAGCAAAATCCATGTCCTGTTTATCCTAAGACCCCCTAAAGTCTGATGCTGTATTTGGTGCTTAGCAGGTGTGTACTTTTTTTAAGTAGTTGAATTAATTCTAAATGCATTAAAAACATAAGACTTCAACTGAAGCAAGAATTTTATTAGTATTTTAATTATGCATATTGGTGGGATACAGAGTGATAATCCAGTTGACATATCCATTATGCAACTATCATATCAGAATTGCTTATACTTCCATCTCCTTAAACACTTACATAACAAAATCAATGTATAAGCCAAAAAAAAGAAAAAAGTTTTGATTAACATCAAATGGCAGCTGAATGAAGCCATGGGTTCTACTATAAATTTTTTGTATTTTCATAGAGTCACATCTTATATTTTTCATTTTTTCTCTCCCTCTTTAGCCCTCTACATTATCCCCCCCACCTCCCCATTGTCCACTCACTCTCACTAGTGTCCTTCCTCTTCATATTGGGTCCACTTATATTTTCCAATCTTAGATAAGTAAGATTATACATTTACATATACTTGTAACTATTGTTGTTGTTAGGTGCTGTCAATTCGGGTCTGACACATAGCAAACTTATTTAAAACAGAACGAAACACTCCCCAATTCTGTGTTAGGCACACAATCTTTTCTATGTTTAAGCCCATTGTTGCAGTCATGGTGTCAATCCATCTAGTTGAGGGTCTTCCCTTTTTTGTTGACCTGCCACTCTCCCAAATATGATATCCTTCTCCACGGATTGGTCCCTCCTGACAACTTATCCAAAATATTTCTTCCATTCTGTGGGCTCTCTCTTTACTCTATTGTTTCTTTTGCTGTCCAAAAGCTTTTTAGTTTTATGTAATCCTGTCTGTCAATTCTTGGTGCCATTTCCTGGGCAATTGGAGTCTTGCTAAGGAAAAACTAGCCTATGCTTATGTGTTGAAGTGTGTTCCCTATCTTTTCTTTTGGTAGTTTTAATGTTTCCAGCTCTATGTTGAGGTCTCTGATCCATTTTGAGCTTGATTCTCATACAGGTTGAGAGGTATGAGTCTATTTTCATTCTTCTACATATGGATATCCAATTTTCTAGGCACCATTTGTTGAAAAAGCTATCTTTTCTCCAATGTATACCTTTTACCCCTTTGTCAAAGATCAAGTGACTGTAGTTGCGTGAGTGTTTCTGGGTCTTCTACTCTGTTCCATTGATCTTCATGCCTGTTTTTGTGCCAGGACCGAGCTGTCTTTGTCACTATGGCCCTATAGTATAGTTTGGAGTTAGGTATTATGATGCTTCCTGCACTGTTTTTACTGCTTAGGATTGTTTGTGCTATATGAGATCTTTTGTATGAAGCAGGAACTTTGAAAGAAGGGATAAAAATTTACCAACAAAGCTTAAAATCCTTGGCAATCAAAATTCTAATGCAAATGGCAAGCTGCACAGGGAAAGCACTTAGGGTTGCCCTCTTCCAAAGGATGGGGCATCCCTCCCTCTGATCAGAGCACTGTACAAAAGGTTTCTCTTTTGTCTAGGCTCTGGTACACTCTGCTCACTAGAGGAAGGGGTACAGGCTTCACTTTGATTCAGACTTACCTATTATTTTGGACATGCAGTTGCTTTATTACAGCCAGTTTGGAGGGGGATTGAGGATGAAACCTAGGTATTAAAAGCCATTTGATGCTAGACTCTCAACTACCCATCTTAAGGGGTCAACACAGCCATGAAGTTAAGAAAGAAGTATCCTCTCATAGTCAGCAGAGGCTGCTGAGCCAATGTAACTTCCAGCATGTCCTTCAGTTGCTCATTCAGAGACAGGAAGAGAAAGGCTGCAGGTCCAAGGAGGAACTTCTGGGTCATTTCTTCCTTTTGTTGTTGTTGTTAGGTGCCATCGAGTTGGTATCCATATAGAAACTGTATGTACAATTGATGACACACTATTGTTGTGCTTCTCTGCTAGTCATAGGGTTTTCAATGGCTGATTGTTTTGGGGGGAGTAGATTGCTGGGTCCTTCTCCCAAGCCTACAGCACCTGGTATTCCCAGGTGATCTCCCATCCAAGTACTAACCAGGCCTGACCCTGCTTAGCTTTCGAGATCTGACGCCACAGTGGTATGATTGTTGTTATTAGCTCCTCTAGGCATGTTTATTAGAGAAAGAACAGTGTGGTTGGTTTTTGTGGTTCCTAGTTGTAATAAGCCTATAGCCACATCACCCTGGCATCTGATCCCCTCTGATCTCAGAAGCTAAGCAGGGTCAGCTTGGTTAGTCCTTAGATGAGAGACCGCCTGGGAATACCAGGTGTTGTATGCTTGGGAGAAGGACTCAGCAGCCCACTCCTGAAACAATCAGCCATTGAAAACCCTATGAATGGCAGAGAAACACTGACAGCAGTGTTGGGCATGGCAGTATTGGGTAGTGTTTTGTTTTGTTGTACATAGGGTTGCTATGAGTCAGACTCGACGACACCTAACAAGGGTGTAATAAAACTCTGTACTAGTCTCTACCTATTTATAATTATAATCATAATAAAAAAAGAAAAGACAAAAGCAGCAGTGTAAATTGAGCAGAGTTAAATTTTTGCAAAATCATTATGGTAGAATTTACATTGGGCTGTCAATAGAGATTGTTTATTACATGTTACAGTTTAGATCTGGAATGTCCCCCAAAGGCTCATGTAGCAAAATCTTGGCTCACAGTTTATGACACTGTTGGGAGGTAGTGTAAGCGTTAGGATGTGAGGCCTAGTTTGGAGGAAGTAGGTCACTGGGGACATGCTTTTGGTATATTTTTCCTCTGTTCCTTCCCAGACACTAAGAGGTGAGTAGCTCTGCCTCACCAGAGGCTCTCCACCAGGGTGCTTGGCCTCATGCCAGGCCCAAAGTGATGGAGCCAAGGAACCATGGACTGAAATCTCTGAAACCAGCCAAAATAAATCTTTCTTCTTTTAAGTTGTTTTTCTCAGGTATTTGCCACAGCAATAGAAAGCTGACTAACACATTGTAACTTAGGTGTCCTACTTATTAAGATCCTTAGTAGGAAATAACCTTCTCATGTTTACAGTGCAACCTGATATATTCCCAGGGCACTGGGTCCCAGGTTCCTATAAGAGTTCATTCATGCACTAGCTTTGGGACTGTTAGCCTTCTAGTCATATCTGGATTTGAATTTTAGCTTTCTTCTCATAAATGCATGAGCTTGGGCAAATTACCCATCTTCTCTGAGCTACTCCTTCCTCCCCAAAATGATGACAATATGACTTTAAAGTTTTGATGGTGAGTAAATAGCAATGTGTATTAGTCTGCTCAGGCTACTATAACAAAAAACCACAGCCTAGGTGGCTTAAACAACACAAATTTATTTTCTTACAGTCCTGGAATGTAGAAGTCCAAGATCAAAGTACCAATAGAATTGGATTCTTCTCAGGCCCCTCTCATTGCCTTTTCAGGGGCCATCTTCTTGCTGTTTTTTCCACATGATTGTCCTTCTTGCCTTATATCCTTGGCACCTCTTCATTTTCTTAAAGGAAACAAGATATATTGGGTTAGGGCCCCACCCTCATGGCCTCATTTTAATTTAGTGATCTCCTTAAAGACCTTGTATCCAAATGCAGTTATGTGTTTTTAGGTGTAAGAACTTTAGCATTTGAATTTAAGAAGATCATAGTTCAGCCCATAACACAATGTTTGTAAGATACCTAATAAATGTGAGACCCTTTCCTTTTTCCCTTAATTTGTAAAATTAGATGTTGCCAGATTTCAAAGTGTGGCCACAGACCACTGAAGGTCATTAAGATCCTTTTAGGGCATAGGAGAATCAAAACTATTTTCACAGTCTGTAGATGTAGCTTAGTGCATGGCCTTGAGGCCTTGAGTTTGATCCATAGCATCACAAAAATTACATTAATTCCAAGACATTATTTGCCTTCTTATCAGTGTTGACTTTTGTACTGGTAGCATTAAAGCAATGATAGTAAAACCACTGGCTTCTCATCATTGCATCAAACTTTACTTTTAATTATTGTATTCTTCAATAGCATGCACTTAAAAAGAAAGAAAAACAAAGAGAATTGCCAGTTTCACTTAAGAGGATATCTTGATGAAGCAGCCAGTTACTAATTTTATTAAATGTCAATCTTTGAACACATGTATTTTTAATATTTTGTGTGATGAAATGAGGTATACACATAAAATACTTCTGCTCCATACCAAAGTACAACAGTCATCTCAAGGAAAAGCAGTTGAGTGGTAAGGTTGTGAGATGACCTCACTGCCTTTTTTATGGAGCACCAGTTTCCTGGTAAGATTTACAGACTTACAAACTTTGATTTGAGGAATATTGACTGGTAGAAAAATAATGATTCTTGAGACTTTGGTATTTAATGACATTTTCTTGAAAAAGAACACAGTGGATCTCTTGAGTCAAGGGGGGGAAAATATTTCTCAGTATTTGTTGCCACTGATAAAAAATTGGAATTTTGGAAAACTTGCATCTGCCACTATTAGCTTAATAGATTTTTAGTGTTTAAATAGTTTCCTGATGTGACCAGAGTTGATATTTTAAAATATGCCTTTTTGTTAAAATTTGGAGCCTCTGTATAATTCAGTGAAATAGTGTTTTCCAGATGATCAATCGTGCTTTTGCAAAAGTCAGTAATGGGTAAAGATCCATTCAAAATGTAATGTTCACTACTAGATTTTAAAGTAAAAGTTTATTGGTTTGACTCATGTTTTCTATCTTATTGAGCTTTCTTGTGGTATCAAAACTATAATTATTTAAAACTACTAAAATACACTTTTATTTTTCATCTAGATATGTATGAGGCCAAATGTTCTTCAAATACTTCAACCAACATATCACAGCATACTGAATGCAGACACCAGTAAAAGAATCTAGGTATTTTCTATTAAACAAGACATTAATTTACAAAAATATGAAACAATGCCAATATTCTCAATATACTTTTTGTTTTGGAAAATATAGTTCATTTTAATAACAACTATGATATTTATACTACCATATTATGATTGTATTGTTTTAAATGAATCAATATATTTCAAACATTTCTAATATAGCAAGTATTTATAGATACAACCCTCTTCAGAATTCTCAATAATTTCTAAAAATGTAAATGGTTCCTGAGTCTCTTCTCCCCGACTTCTTAAAAATATTGATAACAATTAATCAAGATTAGTGTTTCCCAAGGCACAGAACACACGTTACATGAGATGGCTCTAATAGGTGCACTCATAAGTCTTCTAAATTTTTAAAAATTAGTGCTATATTTTGCTTATACATTTAATCATTTTATAATTAAAGATGTTTATAATTATGAATTTAACTTATAGCAAATAATTTTTCCATTTTCCATAGTTTTATAAAAAAATTTTCCCATACATTTATTTGTACTAAAAATCAGTTTAATGGAAGCACACACATGGTAAAGATGGTGGTGGTTGTTTATGAATGAATGAAATGCAAGAAACCCAGTCCCCAGAATAAATCTTCAAAAGCATGTGCTGCACTGGCTTATCTTTTCCTAACCTGGACCTTTGCACTCAACATTTTTACATGTTAACAAGTATCCTGAGTAAATAAAATTTACTCTGACAAATGATTATCCTTCACATTCAGACCCCAAATTTCTATTTGAGGCCTGAATAGTTAATTTGGTTTGATCATCTACAAAAATAATTTGAAGTCTCCATTTCATTCTGGGTTTTGTAGACGTGGTTCTGGTCACAAAACTATGGTGAACTAGAAAGCATTGCTCATCAGTTCATTTAATCTTATATTCTACATATAATTATGTCAAGCTCTAGGCTTCATTTAAACCAAGAAACTCTCCAAACTCATGCTTGATAGATATTGGCTAATTCTCCACTGATTTTCTAATTTTGTGAAAAGTGGCTTTGAAGACAGTTTTGTGACAAGAGTGGTTCAGGGTGTAGAGAGCTGAAGCTAGCATCCAGAGGCTTGGGTTCCTCCCCTGATATTGGCCGAATTTTGTACTGAAAGCCTGGGAAAAATCTCTTAATCTCTTTGGACATGTCTTTCCTTTCTGCAAAACAAGGACTTGAACTAAACAGTCTTCCATGAGCTTCTTAGGAAGCCATTCTCTAGGGCACTCCAAAAGGCAGAGACGGCCCAGCCCCTCATGAGGCAGCAAGCATGCTGCTGAATACAGGGCTCTGTCTTTACAGACATAAAACTCTACTTCCATTTAAATGGTGTTATTTTCTCTTAATCTATTTCTCTGCAATGTCACTGAAACTTAATATAATTAAAATCAGGGGGTGAACACATCAGATGGGAGACAAGACATGGCTGCCTGAGCCCCAGGAACTGTGAATTCTAATCTTGGCTCCGCCGCTGTCTCAGGACACATCATGTACCCTTTCTAAAACCTAGACAGTTTCCGGACAACATCGTTAGCCTATCTCACAGAACTGTTGTGAGAAATAATTTACAAAAATAGCAGTGTAAAAGAGTTTGCAAAATGAAGTGCTAAACTGAAACTTGGGAAACATGCTGAGTGTTCATACCTTGTCCAGCTAACTAATAAATATAAAGTTGCCATCAGTTGAAAAGTCCTTAAGAATATAACTACTTAATCAATATGTCACCAGCAGCCTGACAAATTAGCATGAAGCCACAGGCCTGCGACCTGAAAGAAATTAAATTGGTGCTTAACAGAAATTAGACTGTGAGCAAGATGATTTCTGGAAATTTAAAATCCAATCCACAAAACTAGGACTGTATCATGTATCTTCAGGGCCACATGCATGTGATGGTCAGGCCTACATATTACTAAAATATTACTAAATTTTGGGTAAATGTGCAAACACTAACAAACATGTTTTGGGGAGTCCATGAATTCTTTTAAATCTATCTGCAAGAGTGATATACAAAATATGTTTTTATAATGGGTTTGAAAAGATAGCTTACAAATGAAAAAAATCTGCTATTATGGTTGTTTGTTGTTGTTAGGTGCCCTCAAGTCAGATCCTCCTGATAGCGACCCTATGTACAACAGATTAAACATTTCCCAGCACTGTGCCATACCTGGCACTATATCAGTGCTTCTCTGCTATTCATAGAGTTTTCAATGGCTGATTTGGGGGAGTAGGAAATTTATATTTTTAAAATCATGTCATTTAAACTAGGCAATTTAAGAAATAAGAACAGAAGAGTGAGCGAGAGAGCAAGAGAAGCTTATTTTGATGCTTCTTTTTCTTTAAGTCCTATACAAAATAATTTAGCAGAGTTGCAATATAGGGATTGATAGGTTGGAACGGGGTGTGCATACATGCATATACATTCACATATGCACAACACCCACACAGAGGTTAGGGAGAGAGTCAAAATAGTCAAATTGTGCTAGACCTCTCCTAAGAGTTGCAGTAGGTCATCCTTTGGTGGGTGGTGGGTCTATTTTTCTGTTTGTTTTTTATTATGATAAAGCTAGCCATGGTGGTCTTTAGGGCAGCCTCCTTAAAGGAAGTGTCTCAATTCTGGCATAAACAAAGACCTGAATTAATGAACGGTGAGAGGTTTTGTCATCTCTGCCTTCTTGGGGACTCCCTTTCTGCCAGGCTAACACCTATGTTGCTTGCAAAACTAGCAATAGTCTGTCCTCCTGGGGACAGCAGAAGTTTTCCTTGATTGTCCTGTGTTCCTTTGCTGGATCCAAGAGTTTAATCATGGTCAGATTCCCTTGCCTCAATTAAAGGACAATCTGTCACTCTGTCTTGTCTCTCAAAGGCAGCAGGAAATGGCAGCTCCACTGAGACCCATCTGAAAGGAAAAGAAAGCTTTTTGCTAGAACCAGACAACACAGACTTTTCTTATTCCACAGGTAGTCAATAAAGTATTAATGGCTGCAGAGGTTTAAAAGGCCCCAAACAAAAAGCCTATTCTAGATTTCCACTTCTTGATCTGCCCTTTGGAGCACTTTGTATCGACAGGTAAATGTAACTCAGAAAAACAAGCCCCGAAAGGTGTAATCCCAAAGTCTGGGCCAGAAGAGCACAATCTCGTTGACATGCAGAATGACCTCTATTGCAGGGCCTGAAAAGCAAAAAAGTTTTGCAACTTGCAAGGTCATGACAAGGGAACATCAGAGAGAAGAGGAGGAGGGAGGATTGGAGGTAACAAGGAAAGAAGAAATGACAAAGGAAGAAAAGAAAGAGAGAGAGAGAAGGAAAGAAAAGAGAGAGAAAGAAAAGAAAGAAGAAAGAAAGAAAAAAGAAAGGAAGGAAGGAAGGGAGAGAGAGAGAGAAAGACTGAGGGAGGAAAGGAAGAAAAGAAGGGAGGGAGGGAAATTAAACTTCTCTGATTATCAACTGGAAATAATGCCACCCATGCCAGGTAGGCTCACAGAGTTGCCAGTGGAAATCTTCATTTTTTTATGGGTATTAAATAAAGACCAGTTTAACAGCTGTTATTCTGACATTCATTGTTGGTAGATCAAAGATGATACTCCCATTTTCCAACTGCTTTCCCTTCTCTTTTGAAATTTCATAACTAACAAATGAGAATTTAATTCCTCAACAAATGGAAATTAAATTAAAAAATAGAATTAAGGTCCAGTATACTAAAATGCATCAAGTGAACTAAATATGTGATTCAGACTTGCCAGAATTAGAGAAAATAGCCTACTAATACAGCCTTTGAAAGGAGTACCTCAGGCAAATTTAGTGACTAGCTGGGGGCTTGAGGAGAATGAATAGGTCTCCAGGGGTTTTTGTCTCCGTTTATCAGATGGTCTCTAAGGCAGTACCCTGATCAAACCATCCCTCTTCAATCCAAAAAAAAATCAAAACTAAAGGAAGAATCTCTAAAAGTTAGGAAATTGAATGTTTATGTTTGCTATTGTTTTCATACTAAATAGGAACATGAAAGAAATCTTTCACTCAGCAGCTGCATCTAATTTAATATGAAGCTCCCCAAAGACGAGTGAACAGGATGTGGCGAGGAACCATTAAACATGGATGCTGATGTTTTGTGAGGCATCTGGTACTGTTCTACCACCTAGAAATCTAAGAATCAAATTAGCAGATTCGATTCTGCCAAAGTTATCAAATTATTTGTCAAAAGGATTTTGCAAAGCAGGCTCCTCCTTCCCAACATCTGCTCATCTAGTGAGGGTGCATTATGACCATCTATCTGATCTGTTGAGATGGTACATTTACCAGTTGCTGGTCTGTCTAAATACTGCACTGCACCTGTTATCATAAAAAGGCTTCAGTATTGAATCAGTCAACAGAGAACTTTAATAAACTAGTACACCATTCGGTTCAGATCAAAGTGATCTGAATATTGGATTTGAATTGTAAAATACTGAATTGTAAAGTATTTACATGTTTCAAAAATATGTTAAGAATGTTTGAGCCCATATGTCATGATTTTAAGTGAGTACCCAAGAACTCTACCTGCAAATGAATAAATGCAATACCTTTTCCTTCATTTTCTTTCTTTCATTTTTTCTCTTTTTGCCATAAAAGGACAAGCAACATGGCTTACCCTGGTGTTATACTCCGAAGCTTTTAATCTGTTTGAGAAGTACTATTTAATCCTACAAAATCTGGTAATCCTACAAAGTCTGGCTGTCCCTCTCACTACACCACTACAACCACATGACAGGCACTGAGAAAAATCTATTAAGAAGAAAAAAGAAAGAAAGAAAGAAAGAAAGAAAGAAAGAAAGAAAGAAAGAAAGAAAGAAAGAAAGAAAGGAAGGAAGGAAGGAAGGAAAGGAAGGGAAAAAAAGCTGAAATGTAAAGTTGCCAAATGTCTTGAAAGAGCCAAGGAATAAATGGAAAAATGGATGCTTATTTGTCTAAGGTCTGTGTGCTTTGGCTTTCTCATATAGGAATTTCTCTTCCCTCTAACCAAAAGGAAAGCTGGATTTCTACATGCATCCACCATACTGGACTTGAAGACAAGCGACTGAAACCTAACGAGTGAAGATGCGGCTGGTGTCACTCAAATTTATGACGGCGCATCTGCTGTGAGTGGTGTCTTGAGTGGAGGCCAGGAACTCTTCTGTCAGGCGCATCCATATGCTACGCATGTGTTCACTGCTACGCACACTTTTTAAATTTAGCTCTTGTGGGTACATGTTCTACACTTTTCCCTTGTACGTGATTTTTTAAAAATATGCTTTAGAAAATATACACAATCTTTTCAGAGTCTTTGCTGACTCACTGTGGGTTCTTAGGAATGTTTTCCTTTCAAAAATTTTAAGTATCAAAAGTGTACAACAAAAGCTACCCTTAGTCTACTAAGATTAAAGCCTACTGCTTAGTCTACAACAGCTATTTGTGATGCCCTGTCAGACAACATCCTTTTGTTCCCCCTTATCCGGAATCCAACTATAGTTCTTTTTGGTAGATTACAAAATGGAGAGAAAAGATAAGAAAACAGTCTCACTAGCCCATCTGAGAGCAGCTTACATTAGTCTTCCAGACATGTCTCATCTTAAAGTTTAGCCAAAAGACAACCCAGGTGTCAATCCTGCCACCATCAGTCTGAATGACTAGGAAGCATCTTCCTATGGCTTGTGTTTTGGGAGTCAAGAGAGTCAGATATTTCTGGTTTAAAAATTCAAACTATGTTATACAGCAGATTAACTTCCATTGCTCTTTTTCCACCGGGTGAGTAGTGAGTCAAAGTCATCACCAAGGTCAGGCATTCCGGGAACAAGATTGAAAAATCCAATCTCCAGCTGTTGGCTCTAGCTTTCCTGGAGGGCTGAACTCTCATCTGACTGACATTTAGTGATTACATTGTATCTTCTTTGCCTTCAGGTTATTATTTTTGTTAGATGTTTATAAATATGTTCTTTAGCATTTAAATGCACAGTTTCAAAATGTTCAATGTGAGTTTCTGTTAACCTTGAAATTAAAGTTCTATTTTTCTTCTATAGACAAATAAGAGATATACTAATGCTTTCATCTCACTGCTTATAAATACTTGAGGGCAAAAACTATGCCTTACTTAATTTTATTTTTTTCTTTCTTGTTTTTTTAATCTCACTCTTTTGATAGCATTTATGGTGGCATGCACATGTGCGTGTATGTGAATGTGTGAGTGTACATATATTTTGTGCTTTGCTGGGGATCAAACGCAGGGCCTCAACAACCCAGAGTAGGCAGGCAAGTGCTTTGCCACTGAGCTATACCCTCAGCCCCTAGAAACCATTCTCAATTGGCTGTGTTTCCCTCATCTCCCATTACCAAGCTGAAGTTTTGAGAAATAATATTAACTGCTCCCAAAGAAGTTTCCCTCTACTCTCTTAAATAATTCAAAAAATATATATAATAATATAATATACAATGTTGTTGTTGTTGTTAGGTGCCATTGAGTCGTGTCGGACTCATAGCAACCCTCATAGAGTTTTCAATGGCAGATTGTTTCGGGATTGCCTTGGGAGTGGGTTGCCACATCCTTCTCCCATTTTTGTGGTGCTGGGAATTGAACTCGGGACCTCAGAGACTGCAGCACAGCGTTCTACCAACTGAGCTAAATCCCAGCCCATGATATACAATACGGAACTTAATTTTTAATATGTATTTAGACTTTTATATGCTCTTGAGATACCCTTTAAAGTTAAAACTGCATTTAACTTTTCAAAGAAATTAGTGTTATTGGAAACACTTATGCTTTTGGAATGTTAGACAGCAAAATAATTGGATGACAGCAACATAATGGATAATTTAATAAATTTGGCCTATAAAACAAGCCAGTTTGGAATATCATACGGGACAAAACATCTAAATATTTCACATTCAGCCAATTATATTGCCACGATGTGGCTAGATATGAATTAAAGGAGAATAAAAATAATCCTCACTAAACAGCTTGAATCCCCAATAAGGCATGTCTCTGGATAGTTTCCTTGAGGAAGAGTGACGTTGTGTTTAGTTTAGCTGGTATATTTGGGGTTACTTCAGTTGATCAAATGATAATGGAAAAACCATTAAAGGATTTTATCCAAGGCTGGGAATCACTGAGAAGTAGTACTCTGAGACAGAAGTTTAGCACACTTGCTTCATTATCTTCCTTAAGGCTCCTATGTAAATGCAATCATTTTCAAAGAACCATTCATTTAGCATAAAATGTCACATGCTTAAAAGCAAGTTCCTCCAGAGACCAACAACTCCCCTCAAACTCTTTCTGCCGCACGCACAAATCCACGGTGCCCACACAACCAGTCCTGGCCATCCACTCTGACCTAGGAAGCATCAGTAGTGCTGTATATTCCTTCTTGGTGAGTGGTTAGAGACTGGGTTACAGTTCTTTTGAAAATATTTCCATTCTGCTGGAAGGAAGTCATTCTGTTTCTTCAAACATCCTCTGTTGGTCCTATTCTACATCCAGTTTAAAACTATCCTTCTTTCTCCTACTAAAGGAGGAACATTATCATTATCATTCCCTAGTCCCTGTGACCACTCCAACTCCAACCCCACCCAGTAAGTCAAGAGTCCTGCCTTTTCCCCTAAATTTCTCTTATCCATCCTGTCATGTCCAGGCCAACTGCCCCTGGCTGATTTCAGGCCCATCTTACCCTGGATTTCCATAATACCCACCTCTAGCCTACTTCTCTACCTCACCCTCCAGACTGTTGCCAAAAAAATACTTTGAAATAATTTTGACATAATTTTGGACTTAACAGAGAAATCGCAATATTAACACAGAGTTCTCATATATCATTCATGCAGGCTTCCCTAGTAATAAACCTTTACATGACCACAGTCCAATTAGTAAAAAAAAAATTATTAATATTATTTTTAATTGAAAAATCATAATTGCATACATTTACAGGGTACAGTGTGGTAGTTGACATATGTGTACAATGTAGAATGGTCAAGTTTTTATCTCACTTATTTTTTGTGGTGTGACATTTTAAATTTACTTTTTTAGTTTTTTGAAATATAGAACGTTGTTATTAATTATAGTCACCCTGCTGTGCAATAGATCTCAAAACTTTTCCTCTTGACTAACTGAAATTTTACACTATTTGATCTACAACACCCTGTTCTTTACTTCTCCCCCACCCTACCTCCTCATCATCTGGCAATCATTCTACTCTATACTTCTATGAGTTCAACTTTATTAGATTGCAAATATGAGTAAGACCATGCAGTATTTGTCTTTTTTTGCCTGGCATATTTCATTTAGGATAATGTCCTCCAGATTCTTATTTATTTATTTATTTATTTATTTATTTATTTAGTGATACTTGGGGATTGAACCCAGGGTGTCACATATACTTTGCAAGTGCTCTACCACTGGGCTGTACATCCAACCCATTTTTTATTTTTGTTTTGTATTTTGAGACAGGATCTCCCTAAGTAACTCAGGCTACCTCCAGCCTCAAACTTTCTATCCTACCTCTGCTTCTCAAGTCTCTTGGACTACAGGCATGCTCCACTGTGCTAAGTTAATGTCTTCCAAGTTCATCCATATTTTCACAAATGACAGGATTTCCTTTTGTTTAAAGTCTGAGTAGTATTGTATTATGTATATATACCACATATCCTTCATCTGCTCATCCGCTGAGGAACACAATTCATTTCATATCTTAGATATTATGAATAAGGCTATAGGGCAGATATCCCTATAAAATATTTATTTCACTTCCTTTGGTTATTTATCTAGAAGTTGGATTGTTAGAATGTTTGGTGGTTCCATGTTTTTTTTTTCTTTTTGAGGAAACTTAGTACCATTTTTCATAATGGCTTACTAATTTACATTTTCATTAATAGTGTATAAGAATTTCCTTTTCTCTGCATCCCCATCAACACTTACCCTTCATTTTTTTTGATAATAACCATTCCAACAGGTTTGAAGTGATATCTCATGGTGGTTTAATTTGCATTTCCCTGATGATTAGTAATCCAGGGCATTTTTTTCCAGGAACCCCTTGGCTATTTGCATATCTTCTTTTGAGAAATGTCTACTCAGGTCCTTTGCCTATTTTTCAATTAATTTATTTATTTTCTTCTAATGAATTGAGTTCCTTATATATTCTGAATATTAACTCCTTTTCAGATGTATGATTTGTAAATATTTTCTCACACATTGTGGATTGTCTCTTCAATTTGTTACTTATTTTCTTTGCTGTGCAAAAGATTTTTGGTTCAATGAAATCCTGTTTGTCTGTTTTTCCTTTTGGTGCCTATGCTTTTTGAGGACATGTCTTCCACTCCAAAAATCATTGCCCGAAACAATGTTGTGATACTTTTCCCCTGTTTCTTCTAGTGGTTTTCCAGCTTAAGGTCTTATATTTAAGTCTTTACTCCATTTCGAATTGGTTTTGTATATGATGGGACATAAGGGACCAATTCCATTCTTCTGAATGTGGATATCCACTTTCCCTAGCACCACTTACTGAAGAAACTGTCCCTTTCCCATTATGTATTCTTACCATCTTTGTTGAAAATCAGTTAACTGTAATTTTATATGTTTATTTTTAGGCTTTCTATCCTGTTTCATTGGTCATTGTCTTTTTTTATGTCCTTTTTGCTTATTTGTTTGTTTATTTGTTTTTCTGTTTTTATTTTTTGGTGGTGCTGGTAACTGAACCCAGGACCTCATGCATGCTAGGCAAGCACTCTACCTCTGAACTACACCCCTACCCCTATCATGGACTTTTGGGTTCCATATAAATTTAAGGGTTGTTTTCTTTTTTTGTGAAAAAATGGTATCGAAATTTTGGTAGAGATTGTGTTGAATCCATAGATTGTTTGAAGTAATATAGATATGTTAAGCATATTATTTTTCCAATCCATGAACAGGATCTCCTCCTGTTTTATTTCTATTTTCTTTCCTTTCTATTTTCCAGTGTACAGGTCTTTTACATGCTTCCTTAAATTTAGCCACTTCCACCTAAGTACTTTATTTCTTGTTATTATAGATAGGATTGTACTCTTAATTATCTTTTCAGATACTTTTTAATTAATTTCTAGATATAGTCAGGTATAGTAGAGTGTGCCTATAATGCCAACACTTGGAAGGCTGAAGAAGGATGATCACAAGTTTAAAGCCAGTGAGATACTGTCTCAAATTTTTTTTTTTTTTTTTGCATATTGATTTTGTATTTTGCAACTTTACTGAATTTGTCAGCTCTACTACTTTTGGTGGAGTCTTTAGAATTTTCTATATCTAGGATCATGTCATCAGTTAACAGAGGCAATTTCACTTTCTTGTTTTCTATTAGGATACCTTTTATTTCTGTCTCTTGCCTGATTTCTCTGGATAAGATATCCAGTAAAATGTTGAAAAAAAAAGTGATGAGTTGAGATCCTTATCTTTCCCTGGTATTAAAGAAAAACATTTCAATTTATCACTGTGGAATGTGATGTTACCTATAGATTTGACAAATATAACCTTTAATGTGTTGAGGTTCATTCCCTCTATACTTAATCCATTGAGACTTTTTATCATGAAAGGGTGTTGAATTTTTTGAAATGTTTTTCCACATGTATTGGGATGATTATATGGTTTTTATTCCTCATTTGGTAATGTGGTATGTCACATTGATTGCTTTGTATGTGTTCAACCATCCTTGCACCCCAGGGATAAATCCCCCTTGATCATGGTGAATTATTCCTTTAACATGGTGCTGAACTTCATTTCCTAGTTTTTTTGTTGAGAATTTTTGTATCTGTATTCATCACTGATATTGACCTGTACTTTTTCTTTCATGTAGTGTCCATGACTGGCTTTGGTATCAGGGTAATGCTGCCCTCATAAAATGAGTTTGGAAGTAGTCTTCCCACTTCACTTTTTTGGAAGAGTTTTAGAATTGGTATTCGTTTTTCTTTAAATGCTTGGTAGAATTCAGCTGTGAAGCCATTTGGTCCTGGGCTTTGCTTTGCTGAGAGAATTTTTTTTTTAATTATTGATACTATTGACTTAATCTTCTTACTTCTTACTGGTCTACTCAGATTTTATATTTCTTCATGATTCAGTTTTGATAGTTATATGTGTGTAGGAATTTATCCATGTCTTTTAGATTATCCAATTTATTGGCACATAGTTATTCATAGTGACTTCTTTTGATCCTTTATATTTCTGTGTTATCTGTTTCAGTGTCTCCTCTTTTATTTCTGATTTTACTTATTTGAGTCTTCTCACTTGATTTTGTAATTAGTCTAGCTAAGCATTTGTTTGGCTTCTTTTTAACCAGCTCTTAGATTTTTGAAAATTTTTATATTGCTTCTCTCGGGCCTACTGCATTTATTTCTGTTCCGATTTTGTTATTTCTTTCCTTCTGCTAATTTTGGGCTTAGTTTGTTCTTTTCCTAGTTCCTTGAAGTAGAACATTAGACTGTTTATTTGAAATCATTCTTGTTTATGTAGGTATTTACTCCTATAAATTTCACACTTAGGATTCCTTTATCTGCACCCTATAAGTTTGAGTATGTTGTGTTTCCATTTTCATTTGTCTCTAGGTAGTTTTTATTTCCCTCTTGATTTCTTATGTGACTCATTAGTTGTACAGGAACATGACATTTAATTTATACATGTTTGTGAATTTTCCAAGATTTCTGCTGTTACTGATTTTAGTTTTATATCATTGTAATGGAAAAAGATACTTGTTGTGATTTCAGTGTTCATACATTTGTTAAGACTTATTTTATGGCCAAACTTATGATCTATCCTGAGAAATGATCTGTGTATGTGCTTGAGAAGAATGTGTTTTCTATTATTTTTGGTATGGAATGGTCTATATATTTCTATTGATCCATTCAGTATACAGTGTTGTTCAAATTCAATGTTTCCTTGTTGATATTCTGCCTACTTGATTTGTCATGCTTGAAATGGAGGTTTGAGGTTTCCTATTATTGTATAGTAGTCTATCTCTCCCTTCTGATCATTTAGCAATTGCTTTATTTATTAGGTGCCCTAACATTGGATGCACATATATTTACAACTGTTATGTCCTCCTGATGAATTGGACCTCCTCATTATTATATAATGATCTTTGTCTCTTTTTGCAATTTTTAACTCAAAGTCTATTTTTTGTGATATTGTTGTTGTTGTTGTTAGGTGCCATCGAGTCGGTATCCGACTCATAGCGACCCTCTGTACCACAGGGGAAACACTTGTCGGCGCTTCTCTGCTGTTCATAGGGTTTTCAATGGCAGATTTATTTTTGGGAGGGGGTTGCCAGGTCCTTCTCCCAAGCCTACAGCTTCTGGTGTTCCCAGGCGGTCTCCCATCCAGGTACTAACCAGGCCTGACCCTGCTTAGCTTCCAAGATCTGACGGGATCAGATGCCACAGGGCTACGGCTGCAGGCTTTTTGTGATATTAGTATAGCTATTTTTCCTCTCTTTTGGTTTCCACTTGTGTAGAATCTCTTCCTATACCTTAACTTTCAGTCTATCTGTGTCCTTACTGATAAATTTAGTCTTTTGTAGAAAGAATATAGTTTGCTTTTGTTTTTTAATCCATTTAACCATTCTGTATCTTTTGATTAGATAATTTATATTCAAGGTAACTACTGATAAGTAAAAACTTGCTATAGCCATTTGTAATTTGATCTCTGAGTATATTGTTGATTTTTCTTTCTTTTTCTTTCTTTTTTTCTTTCTTTTACTTTTACTTTCTCTCTCTCTTGCTGTTTTCTTTTGTGATCTGATATTGTTCTTTAGTGGCATACTTTGAATCTTTTCTTTTTGTAATTTTTACCTGCTATAAGTTGTTCTTTGTGATTCCCATGAAGTTTACATAACATATATTTATAACAGGCTGTTTTACAGTGGTCTGCCATAGCAGCATAGCATCCAATCCTGCCTAATCTCAGAAGCTAAGCAGGGTGGGCCTGGTTAGTCCTTGAATGGGAGACCACCTGGGAATATCAGGTGCTGCAGGCTAGGGAGAAGGACCTGGCAATCCACTCCCAAAACTATCTGACATTAAAACCCCTATGAATAGCAGAGAAGTACTGACAATAGTGCTGGGCATAGCACAATTTCAGAAAGTGTTTCATTCTGTTGTACATAGAATTGCCATAAGTGATATTCGACTTGACGGCACCTAACAACAACAACAACAATTTTAAGGTGATAATAACTTTAATCACATACAAAAATATTATACTCTCATTGCCTTCCCCCATTGATAACACTAATGTCAAAATCTTTTAATACTTTATTTCTGTTAAGAATTTATTGTAGTAGCCAGGCATGGTGGCATACATCTGTGATTCCAGCAACTTGAGAGGTGGAGACAAGAGGATTGTCAGTTGGGGCCAGAGGCAGCCTAAGTAATTTAGCAAGACCCTATCTCAAGATAAAAAAGGGGGACTGGAGGTGTAGCTCAATGATAGAGCACTTGCAAAATATACACAAGGCCCTTGGATCAGACCCTAGTATCTCTCTCTCTCTCTCTCTCACACACACACACACACACACGCACAGAATTTATTGTAATGCAATTATTTTTTAATAGTTTTGCCTTTAACTTTTATGGTGCAGATAAAATTGCTTTGTTCTCTACACTTACAGTATTAGAATATCATGACTATGACTATGTTTCTTAATCATTGATTATTTTTACTTTCATATGGTTTATGTTATTAAGAGCCTGTCATTTCAGCTTGATGAACATCCCTTAGCAAGGCAGGACTAGTGATGTTGAACTCCATTAGCTTTGTTTGTCTGGGAAAGTATTACTCATTTCTGAAGGATAGATATGATGGGTAAAGTATTCTCATTTGGCAATTTTTTCCTTCAGCACATTGAATACAGTCATGTATCACTTAACAACAGAGATACATTCTGAGAAGGATGTCTTTAGGTGATTTTGAAATGGTGCAAACATGATAGAGTGTATTTGTACAAATTAGGGTGGCTATGATGAATGCAAAGGTTGGAAACAAAGAAGGCCCAGTAGTTGGAAAATATGGTCTTGGTGACAGAAATGAAGCTGGAGATCACATGATAGAATTTTGTCAGACCAATGACCTTTTCATTACAAATACATTTTTTCAACATCATAAACGGAGACTATACACATGGACTTCACCAGACGGAACATACAGAAATCAAATTGACTACATATGTGCAAAGAGACGATGGAAAAGCTCTGTACAAAGTGTCAAAACAAGACCAGGTGCTGACGGTGGATCAGACCATCAACTTCTCATATGCAAGTTCAAACTGAAGCTGAAGAAAATTAGAACAAGTATACGAGAGCCACGGTATGACCTTGAGTATATCCCACCTGAGTTCAGAGACCACCTCAAAAATAGGTTTAATGCATTAGACACAAATGACAGGAGACCAGAAGAGTTG